>CM053789.1:41932782-42152782 GCA_028749045.1 Cupressus sempervirens
AGATTTATCATGGAAACCATATTTGGGAAAAATCACCAAGTAATGTACTACTACTTTTCACTTTTTTGAAGTGAGGTAGATTAAGAGCCAGTCCTATTAAAAGTTATAAAATACACTATTAGGTGTGACCTAACTAAAGGACTTGATCACCTTGTTAGTAGTAACCTAGTAAGAATACTTTGGATCATTCCATTAGAATGTCACCTTGGTCAAAGTAGTTATAAAATGATTGCTAGGTCAACCTTGATTAAATGATTTTGATTGCCACAATGGTTAGAAAGTAACAATGGGTTTGATCTATTAAGATACAACTCACTTTGCAAATTCAAATCTCCATTCATTCCATTTGTTGGTTCATTGACTGGACTTGAATATAATTTTGATCTCTGATCTGCTTGGAAACCCTTTGAGCAATTACTCTTCATCAATCTTCTCACTTTCTCCACGAATTCATTTTTCACTTGTTCTCCTTAAAATTTCCAATCAACAATGAACCAACCTTAAAAAATCATCTCTTATGCCTCCTTAAATAGGTAGCTTTGATCTTTTCCCACTTAAACATCATTATGGATCTTAGGGTTTGATTAGATTCATTGAATTTAGCCATCATTTTGTCCTTCTACTCCTTTTTTGTCACTTCTAGAAACTTCTCCTCCAAACATTACCTTTGATCACATAACAAACTCAATTCATACATTAAATATGTTATCTATTCAATTCTTATCATCCACACATTTTGACGAATCCAAAAATTCAACTAAGCCAACCTCAAACTTGATTATTTCACAAACTATTATTTTGTTGACACTTGGCCATACATATATTCTTTTTCTCGATCTACATTGTGTAGCTTGGTCACTAATATTTTGTCTCACTCGACTTCAACTAACTTGTTTGGTCTTTACTACACTTAGTCATTACTACATTTTATTCCTTATCTTACTCGTTCTTTGCTATCACTCAGCTTATACTATTTACTTAGCTATCTCTTAAGCTCCTTAATCTTCTTCTTCAATAGCCTTCATTGACTCACCATTGTTTACTAGGCTTTTGTTGTGTTTTACTCAATATCTTGTCTTCTCTTCTAAATAATTGTCTTCTTAACTTCATATAGTGATTAAAAAACACATTGTATTGTTAAAGACTAACTAATCAAGTGCCCATTTGTAATTCTAACATACTTACGAGCCTCTTTACTAACACCTTCACTAGTTTATCTAGTTATCTCTCTATTCAAATCGTCCTCATCAATCAATTTCTATGGAACTATACATTGTTACTAAATATCTCTCTAGTAGGTTTGACATCAATGACAACATAATAATTGTTCCAATTGTAGTTTCCAACAATCTCCCTATTTTGCATTGATAGAAACACCACTAATTACCATGCAAATACAAAAGATATTCTCATGATTTATCATTATCAATTCCATCTAATTTGATACAGATCTTCATTAATATATTCTTAGTTCAATTCTGATTTTCATCTTGCACTCACTTACACATGCATATCCCTCTATGATACCAATTTCTTATTCTTCAATGCTAACACCAATTACAATACCAACTATATTGGCTCTCTCTTTCATTGGATGTATAGTAACCGTATGTATCTCCCTCTTATATCTCAACACATATTCTATAAGTTTGGATATAAATATTAAGTGTACAATCTTTCCCTCATTAACAATATTGCCAAAGACATCATCCATTATCCTTGTCACTATTTAACTGATATTTCAATGTCACTTGCTCTATCATCTTAAACTTGACTCCTTAAAGTCTCATCTCATAATTCTTTTGTCCATCTTTTCACAACCTTAGGCAACTCCTAAAGGGTGACCTCCTACATCCATGTGTAAGATATCCTAATCATAACATTTGATGCAATGTTGCATCTCTTGTCCGCTTTGCTTGGATAGGGGAATGACTTCTAACTTACCTCTTAGATAAACAAAATTATCCTTAAGTAATGTCTTAGTGAATATATCAACTATCTACTCCTTTGTGTTCATATACTCCAATCTCACATCTTTGTCTTGTACCAACTCTCTCAAATAATGATGCTTGATGAAAATGTATCCAATCTTTGTGTGCATTACATGATTTTTTATATTTTTTTAGAACTTATGTTAGCATAACATATCACAATAGTTTTAGTAATCTCTTCATTCACACCTTTCAACTATTCCTTAATCACCACAATATTTGAACAATTGACTATAATAGAAACATGCTTAGCCTTTGTCATGGATTGAGAAACACAAATTTTCTTCTTATTAGTCCATGAAATTAGTCTACTTCATAGAAAGAAAGTGCCACCACTTGTACTCTTTTTTTCATCAATATTTCTTGCCTAATCAACATCTCTATACTAAAATTTTAGTTCAAAGTTGTCATTTTTTTTTGTACCATAATCCATAGTCTTCTACCCCTTTTAGATATCTTAGTATTTTTTTCACAACCATCATATGATTTTCTCTAGGATTAGCAGAAAATCTAGCAACAATACCAACTACTAATGTAATGTCAAGTCTTATGTGACCAACATATTACAAATTTCCAATCATTAACTTGTACAATATTTGATTCACTTCAATGCAATCGTCTTTATTTGAGATTTTGTGGCTTGTACTTTGATTGTGTAATGTACAAACCTTTCATCAACCGATAAACTTGCCAACCAATAAAGAACTTGATCTCTTCAAACATTGAAATCTCATACTCTTTCTTTATTTCATTACTAAATGATTTACAAAACAAATCATGTCTCAAAATTTGATACCATCAACAAAAATTTCAACTAGAAATATCTTGTTCTCAGATTCACTTTGCAAATACATATTGATATTGTCATTAGTTCTTTCAAAACTAATTTTCACCAAATTAGTGTGTAACCTTTCATAACATGCTCTGGGAGCCTATTTCAAACCATATAATACTTTTTGTAACTTTCATACCATATTCCTTTTGCTAGGATCAATAAATCCTCTAGGTTGATCACTATAGACTTCTTCTAAGATTCCATTCATATTAGTTAATAGTTTTTCTTCCTTGATCTGGTTTATACCCTAACTCTTAATGTTCCCAAATTATAGAAAGACTAATTAGTTAACACAAAATGGATCAATGTAGGTGTTCTATCAAGGAGCCTTGAATTGAGAAGGTATAACTCTCTTATATGCAAATATTTGCAATGAATATTGTTTTTAGTAGATCAGAAAGACTTTAGGCTATGCTCTTAACTAGAGAGAAAAAGAGGCATGACTAGATTACCCAAAACTTAAAACAATCTAGGAGGATTTTAGATGATGACTGACAAAACTTCAAAGCTATGAATGCACATGAGTCACTTTAAGTTCTTCTAACACCTAAATGTAGTCTATCCAATCTATTGAATAGAAGATGCAATAATGCAAGACTATCTAACAATGCATACTAGATAAAAATAGAAATTATGATCAACTAAGGAATACCCAAAATACCAATGTTACTAAGATTTCAGAATAAATTTTTTCTTCCTACTTAGAAGATTAGATTAACCAAATACCAAACTTCTCATCCAACTATGAAAATACACATATGCTAACTAGCATAGAATGGAGAAAATGAGATGATGTTGTAAATGAGGCCGGTAAAAATTATAAGCATTTAAAAGAAAGAAACAAAACAAAGTTCATTTGCAATCCCACAAGTTCATTAACAATGCATTTCATTCCAAGCTCCATAAAAGAACTAAAACTAGACTAACATGAACAATAGAATCAAAATATGAATGTAGAGTTTCACGCATTAGTCCTAGCTATAGGGGTATTTTGACATCAAAAAATTTCCAATATTATTTACTTCTCAAAAAAATTACATTTGGTGACTACTCAATAGTGCATCTTTGAATCCATATGCTTTGAAAATAGGATTGACTAGTCAGTCATCCATTACAAAGTTTAGGTCTATGAGGAAAATGTTAAATATGGTTACAATATTAAAAATTGAGAGAGAGAAGAGTGACACTTGTCATATCTTGTAGGGAGAATGTAATACTTTGTCAGAGCATCAGTTTTTCATTGGAGTTATGGATTTTTCTCTATTGGCCTTCATTACATAAATTACATTCTTTAGCTCATGGACACTTGGCATGGGAATTTTTTTAGCTTTGATGATCCAATAATCATGCATTTCTAGCAATTTTTCCACTCTAGAGATCCTTGATTGGAGCTTCTCCATTGCATTCTTTATAACACAATCGATTGCTGAAAGTTTCAAAATCTTTATCACTCAAAAATTTTATGGTTCAATAGCCTTTCAATGAATGCCAAAAATTTAGTAATCCTTCATTCAATGTCTACCAATTGGCCATCATTGGTGACATATGATTCAATTTCTAAAACCTTTAACTGTTTGAATATCTTATCCATTACTTTCTTCACAAAATCATAGACATCTTTAAGCTCATGCTTAGACTTCAATGAATTCTCAAATTTAAATTCCAATGATTTCTTCCAATGAAGCAATGGTTCTTGGCTTGACTTAAGTATCCCATGGGTAGAAACAATATTTGACTTCATGTCTATTACCTTTTGTAATAGGACATAATTCTCTATTAGGCTTTTTGTAGCTCTATGCATTGAAGTTTGGTGACTCGACACTACTTCTCTCAATCTATTAGTATCTAATAACATATTCCCAAGGTTCTCAATGAGAGGGTGTCCTTGGGCCTTTATTTCATCTATCCAATCACGACCAATTTGACAAAATTTCCTCTCCTATTGTAGCTTAATTAGTCAATTATTGTTCTCCTCTACACCTGGGTTGAATGTGCTAGTAGAGGTGCTTCCAAGTGCAACTCTGATGTAATCCATCAATTCTTTATTTGAGGTTTTCAGTACCTCTATCTTTGACCTTAACTCCTCCAATCTATATTGAATCTTTACATTTTTTGATTTCCATATGTTACCATAGAGTCATTCATTAGAATGCCCATGTCAATTGTTCTAATATAAAAAATCATTAGGAGTCAACTCATGAAAGTTTGTTTCCTTCTAGGGTTCTACAATCTCTACTAACATGTGACTTAGAGAAGAATCCATGGCTAATATTTCTAGGTTTTTCTACTTCTTCACATTCCTTTATACTAGCTAAGTTGATGTTCCTTATATAAGAAGCTCCTTAGATGGAGCACTTTCCTCACATCTTCTCTTCTTTCAATCAATACAATCATCTAATCAAGATTCAGTTGAGAGGACATTAAATGTTTATTGTAGAATTTTAGGATTAAAAACATTCCTCACTACTAGAGTGTCATCTTTCCTTGGCTGAAAAGAGGAAAGGAAATTTCTTTAGTAACAGAAGGGGCTAGAGTCTCACCATGATGGGGTGCTTCTTACTCATGGTCATCTAGATGGTTGTTATCACCATCAAGGTTGATGACTTATACAAGGGAGGAGCTCTTGGCTATTGATTTCTCTTTCTCCTTTTTCTTCTTTATCTTTCTATGTCTCTTTGTCTCCAAATTTTTGAGTATCTAGCACATATCCTTTTCTACAAATTCAAGTGATTTTAACATTCTTCTCAACAGGTTGGTATCCACTTTAACCAACAAAATTCGGTGGTGTAGCTGATGTCAATGTAGCAATAGTAGTGGATGTAGCAATAGATGATTGGGTCCTTATAAAAGCTACACCACTAGAAGAACTTGTAGCTCCAGTTCTCTTCTTCCTCACTCTAGTCCAATCTACCCATTTGTTTTTCCTCTTGATGATACCATGAATAAGGAATTCCATTGTATTGATGACAAGACCATCAGGTGGAGTTGACACTATAGCAGTATCCTTGATTTTCTCATAAGTTGAGGGACACATGTCAGAGTCATCATCTATAAGATCACTAACATCACCAGTGTCATTATACATCTTTAGCTTATCCCATGTCAACCTAGACTAGTACCTTTCTCTAGTTTGGTTCTTATTATAACATTCAACCCAATAGTCTTCAATATCTAGGACATGCCTATGAGCATACCATAGCTTCAAATGATCTTTAAAAAAAAATTTAGGGTCATACTAGGGACTTATCACCTCATAATCAATCAATTTAACTTTGTTCTAAAAGACTTTAACTAAATTATGGGTATCAAATGTTGAAATAAAAGAATAGGGTCTTATCATGATTAGGAAAGGAATCTCAACTATCTTCTTCACATTTGAACATAGAGTATTCAATTCTAGTATTTTTTTGCATAGCTCAACAAGAACTACCTTATCTTTGGGATATCTAAGGAGTCTCTTCGAGTAGTGATCAAATGAACTAATCCTCAAGTAGGAGAAAGATGAAAATTAGATGACACAACATCTAAATTTATTGATTGTTGATATGGCATCTAGTGAAAACCTCTGCTCAAGGAACCATTACAGTTCTTGACATAACCTAGCTATAAAGGCATCATTTACCTTTACATACTCTTCAAAACTCCTCTATAGTTGTAGGTGGGGATAGAATTCATAAACCTTGGTGTTTTCATCAAAGTCTTTGATACCTACAAGGCTAGGCTAAATATGATGCATAGCTAAGGCGTATATTAAATATGATGACTAAAGAATTCCTTGAATGCCTTTATCAAATTTAGCTAGGAGGCAAGCTCCTTGCATAAAATTTGAGCTTAAATAGTTTCTAGTCCTTAAGCACAAACAACCTAAACCAAGAAGAAGTGATGCTCAATGCAATCCAAAATCTCCTCATTTCCTTTTAAGCTTACCAAAAATTTCATGATATCCATGATTTCCCTCTTTAGATTTGTTCCAAAAAGATTCCTTCGCATGCTATTCTTTTTGACACAAGGAGTCTAAAACCATGTTCTCTACATGTCTTCTCTCCTTAAAGTCTTTTTCTTGTTAAATGACAATGTAGAGGAACAAAAACCAATGTCACAATACTCTTCCTTCATTGGGATCCCAAAGAAAGACTATATCAATTCCTTCTTCATATAAAGTAGGAAAGATTGGTTAAACAACAATATTTGTTTTTTCTTCATATTGTATCTTTTGATACATTCATTTACAAATTTTGGCACTTGCACAGCCATGGGGAACTTGTTAGCTTCAACTAGTCTTCTTTCCTTCATTTTTTGTGTAAGTGGATGGATGGGATGGGTATTAAGCAATATGTTTAGATCATGTAGGTCATAAAACTTGAAGGAAGTGTTTGAAAAGTTCTTCAAATTAATCTCTAATCCAACCATACAATCATACCCTACTACTTTGGTTTTATTAGCTTATAGTTTTACATAGAGAAGATAAATTATTTTAACAAAATAGCCATTACAAGGTGAGGAAATTTTTTTGGCATAAATTTGATCACATAGACTCTAAAAATTGGAAGTTGGTGCCACACAAATGAAATAAATCACAACTAATGGTCATAATGGTTCAATTCACAATAATTCAAGTAGATTAATGACTCTTTAAATCATTTTACTTCTACCCATATGATGGCTCATAAATCTGATTAACATAAAAATCACTTCAACTTTATGTAGTAGTGAGGTTATTCACTCATTCAATCAATTGGTTCAAGCTTACTGGAACCTACCCTTTTAACTTTGGAATATGGCCCAAGGGTTTGCATTACAATTCTTTATGTCTAGGGAAGGAAGCATAAACTTATCATACTACAAGCTTGGCTTTTCATTTGACTTAGGATAAGATCATGAGAAATACTCCTTTCATCCCTTGGATACGTCATTTTTTTCTTTTTTGCATAAATCTTTTCTTTGTTATTTATCTCATTTCTTGGAGAAGCTGCAAAATTAACTTTTTGCCTTGAGCACTTTGATAATTATTCTATTTATATCAGGTTCCCACTTCATGAATTATTCCAACAAAAAAAAACTTTATAGCATCTCCAAAGAATGTCTTTGCATCCAGATTTAGTATTTCTATATTTTTATATCTTTCAAGATAAAAGCTTCATTTTCTCCTTTAAGGTAGAAAGTATGATCAAGACATATGCTTTCTGAAAAAAAAGAATCATTAGAAATTTTTCTATTGGTTTGTTTCTTTATACGAGATCATATTTCGACATTGGATCTATACTCTAACAGTTACATAGCTTTAGATTTTTTTTCCTCTGATCTTCTCATTATGAATCAATCTTCAAATATAGCTAGAGATTTCACCATTACTTTTCTCCTCGGGACCTCATTTGATGAAGTGCACCAACAATGGGAATCCAACTACAAGGGCCACAATCTAGAAGAAACACATTGCTAATGATAGGAACAAATTATAGAGCTAAAATATGTTTCCTTCTTATCAGGAAGAAGCTTAGATTGAAACCCACCCAATCCTAGATCACCTAAGACCTTGATGTAAAGGGAAAAAAAAAGGAGAATCCCACATAGAGGAATAGGGGGAAGCGAAGCAAGGAAAACCATGAAAGAAACACAAGGAAAACCTCAAGAATTCTTTTTGAGAAGAGAGCCACCTATAGGCTACCTAGTCAAGAGCTCCAACATAGAAGCATTGAAAAGGGATGGATTGAATGTTTGGAAAAAAATTAAAAAATTCAAAAGTGTAAATTTGAAATCCAACATGCAACATTTTCACTCCTTCTAACCTTGCAACTGAGGCAAATTTCTCTCCATATTAAATTCCCTCTTTGTGTGTGTATCCCTTACAAACTAGTTCTTCTTTGTTCCTTGTGACTTCACCTTTCTCATTCATCTTGTTTTTAAATACTCACTTGATTTCAATCACATTCTTGTCCTTTGATCTAGGTACCACTATCCATGTCTAGTTCTTCTCTATTTGATCAATTTAATCATTCATTTCCTTGATCCAATCTTCATTTTCCAAATATTTTTTAATAAATTTAGGTTCAACCTAACATAATAAACATGTATAATTCTTCAACTTACTTCTTGTCATGACTCTAAAATCTTTTCTTCCAATGACTTAATTTGGTCTATGGTTCCTCCTCACATATTTTCCTAAGGTAGGTTTAGGTCTTCTTTCTTCTTGTGTTTCACTAAGTTCTACTTGTTCATCTACAACTCAACATTGTCTATCAATTATTCAATTTCCTCTCTTTGATGTTTGACTCATTCATCCTATGACTCATCTCCTATAGTCTAATGCTTGACATCTTGTTGATTCTTGATAGAGATTTTCTATTGAACCTCAAAAATGGCTGGTTGTTGATGCTTAACAACCTCTTCCTCTAGTTCAGGTAGTATACTTAGTTCTCGTTCATAGATGTAGAATTTTTCGTTTAATCTTTAGGTCCTTTCTTACATTCTTCATTTATTTATGCAAATTCATCAACTCTAATGTTTTCACTTTCCACAATTTTATTAGTGTTAGAGTTCAAACACTTGTATGCCTTGATGTGAGTAGAATATCCTAGGAATATATAATCATCACTATTTGCATCAATTTTTCCTTTCCTTGCATCTTTTAGTTTGTAATAGTTGCTTAAAAAATCTTTGAAATTATTGACATTAGGTGCAAAGCCAAACCAAAGTTCAAAAGGATTTCTATTTGTACCTTTCTTAACTTGAAATAGGTTCAGAGTATAGACTATGGTACTTAGAGTTTTTAATACTCTTATGAAATATTATTTTCCATCATCAGTGTTCATGCATTAGCAATGACTAACCTATTTTTTCTTTTAGCTTTTCCATTCTATGGTGCAATTCTAGGGGCACTCATTTATCTCTTGATTCCTTTATCATTAAAAAATATGTTGAACTCTTATGATATGAATTCAACCCTCTGTTGATCTTAAAGACTTCATTCTCTTACATTTTACCTTTGCAACTCTAGCTAAATGCCACTTAAACATTTGAAATGCATCAAATTTTTCTGTAAGAAATATCATATTCATCATTCTAGAAAAGTCATAAAAAAAATAGAATATAGTATTTGCTACTATAATAAATTTGCACTCTAATAGGATCTCATAAATAAGTATGAACCAAATCCAAAATTTCACAGAATAATAAGTCTTGCTCTTGAAACTATACAACCATTTTTTCCATTTGACATTTTTTTCACATTACCTTAATAGGTTTTTCTAGACTTGGTATTCTTATGTCCATTTTTGGGGTTTATGTTATCTAGTTCCTTTTCTTTTTCCTTTTGTCGCTACTTGTACTTTTAGGTAAAAAGAACAAAGAAATAAAAATTCTCCAATGATATGAGTGAGTTGACCCTCTCAAACACAAAGGAAGATTGCAATTTGATAGTGATCGAATTGCATGCTACCCAACTATTGGTACAATTTCTATGATCATAGGGGAAACCATATCAAAATCAAAGACTGATTTAGAATGACAAGTCTATTTATTAACATGATTTTACAAAATATATATTTATCTTTGGGGGAATCAATATTGTAGAATGTTTGTTTAATTTTTATTTTCTTCTATTTATTTCGAAGGAAAGGAGGGCTTGAATTTTTGATAATTTTACTTGCCCACATAAATTTGTAGAGAAATTTATCCTAATCCTTAACAAGATTTTGTTGACCCCTATTGCTATAGGATTGGAGAAAATGATAAAAATATCTTTCTTAGCTTTCTTTGTAGGCTTCTTGCCTAATACCAAATGATGTTCACCATCCTCATTGCTTGAAGAAGATATGGAGCTCATATAAGTGATATTTAGTTTCACATCATTAATTAATCTTAAAATAAAAAGATAGTATTTTAATATTTCATCATCTACTATCATAAAACATTGTTCAATTAAAAAATTAAAAAAGATAAACAACAAATTCAATAATTTATTTTCCTAAATGTTCTACTCTAATTTCTTTTAGATAATTCTATCTACACTAGACATAAATCATCTCACCTTTGAATATTAAGGTTTGCCCATGGATGAAATCAAGTCCCAACAAGAACTAAATACAACACTGTCATTTTCCATCATACGAGGAATTCTAGGAAGTTGGTGACTAGTGCCATTTACATAGCTGGAACAAAATGACACTAGCTATGATGCAATATATTTGCACCAATCAGATACCATCCTCCCATGTACATATGACTCCCATAGTCATAGGCATTCACATCAATTCAATCATTTTCTACTCTCAGATATAAATTGTTTTCAAATAAATGTCAGAATTGCACCTTATACATTATTTTAGGAATTAATGTAGTCTGAATTTAATATATTATTTTATTTATTTAAATAAATCTATTATTATTTTTCTTTCCTTAAGTACATAGACAATAAAATTATAAATCAAATAAAACAATATGCTAATAATTTCTTTAAGAACTAATATCATTTAGATTCAACATATTATTTTATTCTATTTATAATTTTATTGATGTAATTTATGAAAATTTTAAGTGAATATATTTAATGACTTTTTAAATTATATTTTATTTAATTCTAAAATAAAAATATCAATATTTTAATAATAATGCATGATTATATTTTAACTAATTATCTTTTAATTTATTTTACTTTATTATTGTGCTTATGTTTCTATTGAAGTTGAACTGCTATAATATATATTTTCGTTTAAACAAGTCAATTATTTTAAAGACAATTTGTCATTGTGTGTGTGTGTGTGTGTGTGTGTGTGTGTGTGTGTGTGTGAATATGTTTACATATACATATACATATGTACACACTTATATATAAACACATATACATGTATACATAATTATTGAATAAAATTATCATTTAAAAACATAAATATGTAATAAATAATAAATAATTAGAAAACAATATCATATAAGTATTCAACATTTTCAAACAAGGTGAAACCATGATATAATCTAAAACTATGTATAAGTACTTTAAAAAGTATATTTTTATAAATAATCTTTGGTACATTGCAATGCTATTAATGATTTAAGATTAGTTAATTGATATCATTAAGATAAGAGCCACACTTTATAGAGAAATCAAAAAGTAAAAATAAGAAAGATATCAACTTGTGTGTTAAAAACATTAATTTATAAAAAAAAAATTGTCATACATAATTCATCATAATTTTTTAAATTTTCTTGTGAGCTTATTTTGTTGTTTATTTTAATTATTAGTATATGAAGTGAAAATTTGTTAAATAAAAGTCTTAAAATTCAGCTTACATATATTTATTTCATTTTATTATTATTTAATTTAGAAATTAACATCACAAAAGTTATTAAATTTGTAATCGATTATAAAATTTAAACTTAGAAATTATGAAAATATTAAATGAAATATAACTTTCATTAGAATAATTAAAATATATTGCAAACAAAAAAATTAAACCATCAATAATGCCTTATTGTTTTATCTTTAATCTTAATCTATTTTGGTATAATCAAAGTTATGAATTTATCATTCATAATAAAATTTAAACTTAAAATTTATTAAAATATTATATAAATATAATAAAACATTATAAATTTAATGCAATTTTTTTTAAAAAAATTGAAAATTTAGAAAAATTTACAATTCTAAACATTATAAATTTATTTAAATAATTTAAATTGATAAGTATTAAAACAATTTATATTTTTTGGGTGATAAAAGAAAACAATATGTTAAATCTTTATGATTTTAATTACTAAAACAATCTAATACCATGCAGTTCCGACAGCATTTGCCTTTACTCGAAATTAATAACTATATAGGACAGACCCGTGGCTATACAGCCACGAAAATGCACTTCCTTTACATTGCTTTTTCTAACTTAAAAAAAAATTTAACTTAGTCCTCTCTTTCGTATGGAAGTGCATTTTTGTGGCTGTATAGACGTTGCCGACAGGACAGTAGGAGATGAATGGAAAGAGGTACATGTAGATGCGTATGACAATGGTAGTCATTATACATGGGAGGATGGCATCCGGCATCCGGACGGTGCAAATATGTTGCACGGTCAATGCGTGGATGCGACCCTTTGGCAAATATGTTGCACCGGTCAATGCGTGGGTGCAATCCTTCGGCAAATATGTTGGACCGGTCAATGCGTGGATGCGTTCCTTCGAGGCTTTTGCTATGAAATTAGATCACTGAAGCACAACTTTCTTGTTGCGTCCTATATGAACAAAATCAATCAAAGCTTTTTCCTGAAGCGACGCCTTTCTACTGTATCCGACCTCGAATCATTTTTGGTTAGAAAATTGAGAATGGAGGAAGTTGTAAAAGTTTCAAGCCACTGCCACATGCTCAAAGCAGAAAACCCGGGATATGCATACATATGTGATGGGTGCAAAGAGAGAGGCAAAGAATGGCGATATGCTTGCCGTGCCTGCAATTACGACATGCACAAAATGTGTGCCACGGCTCCTCCTATCATTCGGCACCCGTTAATCAATGCAAAGATGACATTGTACTCACGGCCTGGTGTTAATAAAAATTTCTGCTGCTCAGCTTGTGAGAGATCTGTATTGGGTATGTTGTATTACTGCAGTGCGAGCGGTGACATTTTGCATCCCCTCTGTGTACTGTTCCTTCAAGAAACCCTGAGAGTGGACTCTTACACTGTGCGTTTGTCCGGAAGCTTGTCAGCAGGTCCGTGTAATGAGTGTGGTAGAACAACCCGGGGATGGGCATACGTATCCACAGACTACAGGATCCATGTTCATTGTCTGAAAAGAATCTGCGAAGGAAATCCTGGAGGCGGAGTTCCTCGACTTTCTAGTGGACGATGTCTGCAATTAACAACACCAATTAGCACTTCATATCATCGACATTCACAAGCGGGATCCGCCACTTCAGGAGTTCTGCAGAAGTACGAGCCGAAGAGATCTAACGTTTGGTTTAAAGGTTTTTGTAAGATAACCAAGCTGTTTGTCGCAACCGTCTGCGCCGTTCTTTTTGGAGATCCCATCTCTCTTCCCCTGGCAATTGCGACCTTCGCGTCAGGCTAGTAGATGCTTGATCTCCCAAATCTGCTCGCCCTGTTTGCTAGAGTTGTTTTGGTGTAGGAGCAGCTCTAGTGTATCGGCAATCCTCCATCAACCAAAAAAATTGTCGGGTTTTGATACTGCACTTTTAGCTAATAATCTATTTGAAATGCTAATGTTATATCATAAGAGATGATGAATTCAGTAGAATGATATTTCTTAGTTCACCGATGTTTATGGCAGATATCACATCTTTGTTACACGCATAATATTCACTATTTCTTTTTCTATTTTCCTATATTTGTAGTTCATAAGGTATATGTGACCTTTGCATCAGGCTAGTAGATGCTTGATCTCCTAATGTGCTCGCCCTCTTTGCTAGAGTTGTCTTGGTGGGGGAGCTTCTAAGCTTGTTGGCGTTGTAATGGATGGAATTCTAACTAGTGAAGGTCTTGTTCTGTGGTTGTTTTAGCAGTACTCTCCATTTGTAGTTTTTCAGAGATAGTTGAATCTTTCTGTAATCTTTTAGTGTGTTTGTGGGCAGCTATCACATCTTTGTTACATGCACAATATTATGTATTTATTTTTCTATTTATATTTGTACTTCACAACGTATATGCAACTTTTGCATCAGGTTGGTGGATGTTTGATCTCTCTAATGTGCTTTCCATTTTTGTTAGAGTTGTTTTGGTGGAGGAGCATCTAGGCTCGTTGGCCCTATAATGGATGGAACTCTATTGGTGAAGGTCTTGATATGTGGTTGTTTTAGGAGTAGTCTCTACTTGTAGTTGCTCAGAGGTAGTCAAATCTCTTTGTAATCTTTTAATGTGTTTGTGGGCAGCTATCAAATCTTTGTTATATTCATAATATTCCATATTCATTTTTCTATTTTCCAATATTTGTACCTCACAAGGTATATGCAACCTATGCATCAGGCTGGTAGATGCTTGATCTCCCCAATGTGCTCGCCCTCTTTGGTAGAGTTGTTTTGGTGGAGGAGCATCTAGGCTTGTTGGCCCTGTAATGGATGGAACTCCAAATGGTGACGGCCTCGTTCTGTGGTTGTTTCAGCAGTACTCTTTATTTGTAGTTCTTAAGAGATAGCCAAACCTCTCTATAATATTTTAGTGTGTTTGTGGGCAGCTATCACATCTTTGTTACATGCATAATATTCTCTATTTCTTTTTATATTTCACTATATTTGTATTTCACAAGTTATATGCATCCTTTGCGTCAGGTTGATAGATGGTTGACCTCTCTGATGTGCTCACCCTCTTTGGTAGAGTTCTTTTGGTGGAGGAGCTTCTCAGCTTGTTGGCACTATAATCAATGGAACTCTAACTAGTGAAGGTCTTGTTCTATGGTTGTTTCAGCAGTATTCTCTATTTGTAGTTGCTTAGACATAGTTGAATCTCTCTATAATCATGTAGTGTGTTTGTGGGTAACTATTACATCTTTGTTACATGCATTATATTCTATATTTATTTTTCTATTTTCCTATATTTGTACTTCACAAGGTATATGCAACCTTTGCATCAAACTAGTAGATGCTTGATCTCCCTGATGTGCTTGCCCTCTTTGGTAGAGTTGTTTTGGTGGAGGAGCATCTCAACTTGTTGGCCTTATAATTGATGGAACTATAACTTGTGAAAGGCATGCCCTATTAAAGGCTTACATAAACTATTAAGTTCCACATTGTTAGAAAATTTTAACATCCTGTTAGAAGTGTGCCTGGTTAAAGGACTTTTGAACACTCACTTGGAATGTCACCCTATTAAAGGATTTACTACAGCCTGCTAGGACTACTCTATCAAGAGATTTTATCAAAATCACCTATTAGGATATTTCAGCATAGATCTTATGATTGGCTCTAGTTGCCTAATTAAAGATCAAATCTATGCAATGTCCTTCTTCATCCTTCTGATCTGATATAACAATTGTTGTATCCTTCTATTCTTTGTTCTCCTCTAACTGATTCTACAATTCATAATCTCTTAATAACTTCTAAGTCTCCATGAATGCTTAGGTTGTGAAACTTCACCTTCAATCCCTTTTGTACTCATCATCATCATCATTATGTTTAGGATTTCATCCTCCGTAAGAAGATCAGGAGACCTAGGGTTAGGTATGAATATATGGCTAAGATTCATCCATATTGCCTCTTTAAACCTTCCTTTTATCTAATTGGTTGCATGCAAATACATAGGGATTGTGTAAATAGATTCATCCTTATCTCTAAAGAATTGAAATCTATTATTTAGGTTGGCTGAAAAATGGTTTATGTATGTGCTTGTGCCACTACAAACAAATATGTCAATTCTATATCACTCGGCATATGAAGTGATTGGTGCTCAACATATACTACAATTATGTTCTGACTCAACACCTGAATTACTTGACATTCACTATGTTACTCAACACCTAAATCACTCAGCATGGTCAAACATTCATATGATGTTCTTTCCATGTATTACTAGTTTCGCATGAACTAAGTAAATTGCTTAAGTGTGTTGACACTTGCTTGTCAAAACCAATCTGAGATCAACACTTCTAACATGTTTGTGGGAAGCTATCACATATTTGTTACATGCATAATATTTTGTATTTCTTTTTCTATTTTCCTATATTTGTACTTCACAAGTTATATGCAACCTTTGCATCAAGCTGGTAGATGCTTTATCTCCCCAATGTCCTCACACTCTTTGGTAGAGTTGTTTTGGTGCAAGAACATATTAGCTTTTTGGCCCTATAATGGATGGAACTCTAACTGGTGAAGGTCTAGTTCTATGGTTTTTTTAGTAGTACTCTCTACTTATAGTTTTTTAGAGGTAGTTGAACCTCTCTATAATATTTTAACATGTTTGTGGGAAGCTATCACATCTTTGTTACAGCACAATATTCTATATTTGTTTTTCTATTTTCTTATATTTTTACTTCACAATGTATATGCAATCTTTATGCCAAGCTAGTAGATGTTTGATCTCTCCAATTTGCTTGCCCTTTTTACTAGATTTGTTTTGGTGGAGGAGCATCTAGGCTTGTTGGCCTTGTAATGGATGGAACTCTAACTAGTGAAGGTTTTGTTTCATGTTCGTTTGAGCACTACTCTCTACTTTTAGTTGTTCAAAGGTAGTTGAATTTCACTATAATATTTTAATGTGTTTTTAGGTAGCTATCACATTCTTGTTACATGCATAATGTTCTCTATTTTGTTTTCTATTTTCCTAAATTTGTAGTTCACAAGGTAGTGTGCTTGGTAGATGTGTTTTTCTGAAAGATACCATTTCTTTGAAGCTATAAGTAGAATATATTTTTTAGTTAGATAAGTCATGAGAAAAGGTAGACTTTAATCAAAGGAAGACTGTAGGTAAATCATATAAGGACACAACAAATTTTACTAAAAGAACATGTGAGCCAACGGGACATGCAATTGCCACAATTAAATGCTCATCACACATTACAAGAAATGATATCACAATATGGGTCTTGCACTACCTTTTGACTGTAGAAACATTTCAAAAATAAATCCAGCTCCAAAATGATCCATAAAATACCATATAATCTATAAAGATACCCAGGTGTTGATTTCTATAGATTTATATGCAATAGATGAGCCTATCTATCTCACATTGTTGATTGTAGTAGGTCATGAACCCATGCTACATGCCATTGACACAAAAATAAGTCATAAATTTGAAGTACTTATTGCTTGAATAAGATTGAAGTTTTATCCTCTTTTTAGATTCTTCCCTATTTGCATGGGCTACATC
Organism: Cupressus sempervirens; assembly: GCA_028749045.1. Classification (NCBI taxonomy): domain Eukaryota; kingdom Viridiplantae; phylum Streptophyta; class Pinopsida; order Cupressales; family Cupressaceae; genus Cupressus; species Cupressus sempervirens. The sequence continues at coordinate 41,950,407 of CM053789.1, forward strand.
ATTGGAACCACATAAGCACATCTCTACATCTTAGATCTACTTTATTTTTGAATATGTTATACTTCTTTATGGAAGATTACTTTTCTTTCTTCAGAAGTCTACCTAAGAAATATCAAAATCAAATCCAACTACACTTTCCTAAGGCCTTTTCACTATACCAAGTACCTTCTATTCTGATTTAGGGCATCGATGTATGAATTTGTTTCAATACTTTACTATTACCAACTATCATTAACATGAGTTTTATTAATAAAAATTACAAGCTACCTCTAATGGTGATGTTAATGACAACTTGTAGTTGGGTTGACTCACTATGATTAGGTATGTATATTGTAGGTAGTTATTATTTCCTATATTTTTGGCCTATCAAAATATATACATTAAATAAACATGGTAAATTCATTGACATTGTATGTGGTGATCAAGTTCATGGCATAAGTTGTGTAATAGTATCGATCATTGCTTTGACACTTTTTTATAATAGTATTATGATGGACTCTATATTTATATGTTCCAATGAGCATGTCTATTTATATATTGGAAACACCAAAACTAGTGCATGTATTTTAGTTGTAGATATTTTAGGTGTTAATGATGTAGGAGAGATAGAGATTCCACTATATATAATAAAATAAGGAAGGTGAGGGAATGCAATTTATGAATATACTAAAAGAAAATTTGTAACCCTACCATTAAAATTTGTAGAATTGAAGATAGTACCTTAATAAGAAATCAGTAGGAGATAATTTAGTGGGGGACTCTTCTAATCAATAGCAGATACTTCAATGGGGGACTCTTTGAAGCAACTTATCTCTTCATCCCCCATGAGAATAAGGAAGCACATGCTATAAAAGTAGTTGAAAATAGAAAATTTATGAGTTACATATATATTATAATTTTTAATTACATAAATTTTTAAGAGAGAAATTTGAATATATGTTGAATTTGTAATAATTTGGTTTCATTGGTTTCACTATACATCAATGATTAAAATGGAAGCATAGAACTCAATAAAATTAAGTCCAAAGAGCTTTACAGATACTAGATACTGTACCTCAAGAATTAGACCTTTTTGCCACTAGATTTGTTAAAGGTACTAATATTAGACATTATGTCACAAATTTTTCTTCTCCATGGCCTCTACTTATTTTTAAATCTTAATGTTCTAATGGTTAGCAGTAAATAAAAATTCAAATATGGTTGAAACCACTATGTTATTGCTATGCCATTTTCTTTTATTTGATTATTTATTTTTAATTGTGTGGTTGTTGTCATAGGCTTTAGATCCTTGATATACCATGTTAGGTCTATTACAGGTGCTACGCATTAGTCAAACACTTTAAAAACTTTTGGTCACCTTTTTCTTGTATGTGAATCTTTTAATTTAGTCCTTTTCCTATGAATGTGGTTATCGTCCCTAAAAATTTCACCATTTACTAAATTTCAAAAAAAAATAAAAATAATTGATTTTTTTTTGAAATTTTCAAGTTTTGATCTTCATGATCTATATATTTTGTTATCTAAAATAACAATATTTTTGAGAAAATTTCACTATGTTTTTGTGAATCTTAAAAACAATTGCTAGATTACTTTAGTGGAAAATCTTTTCCATTTGGAAATCTAGTCTCATGGGTTGATCATCATTTGGAAATGTTGAAAATGATTGACAAAATCATGAGGAAAATTGTATATGGAACTGTATACGATTGTTCTCAATCATTGTTTTTTCATTAATGTCAAACTTGCTATTTGCAGGAATGACAATTTCTTTAGTGATCCAAATACTATCAATTAGTTGATCGACAAGGAGGAGGCAATCAATAACATGTAACTAGAACACGAAGAGAAAGGTTGAAGTTATGATGTTGTAATTAAGTACAAGGATCAACTAAGCCATTGATGAAAAAGTGTATTTGATGACATACTATAAGACACAAAGAATGGGCACACTGAAACATATCAAAGATGTAAGGTTTTAGCTAACTCTTTTGTAAAGCCCAACTAAGTTCATTAGAGAGAGGGAGTCAAGCAAGCTAGTAGGTGTCGAACAGATTCCTAGTTGAAGTCGAGTAAACTTCAGATGCCGAGTAAACTTTAGATGCCGAGTAAACTTTAGATGCTGAGTAAATTTCAGATGCCGAGTGATATAGAGTTTATCAAGTGTCGAGCAAATACAAGTGCCGAGTAATACAGAGGTGCTGAGCACCCGTAAACTAATAGTGCCGAGTAACACAGAGGTGTCGAGCATCAGTAAACCAATAGTGCCAAGTAACACAGAGCTGTCGAGCATCAATAAACCAATAATGTTGAGTTGCTGCATTATTTTGAACATTGAAGACTTACCAGATCTAAGTCGACAAGATTTTTATCTAGAAGTATGTGAATTAAATGGAAGATAAGAATGATGAGCTAGTGGCATAGAACACCATGTAGAACATTTTTAGAGATTACAAATGGAGTCTAGACGAAGTTTCTAGATAAGAGAAAGATTAGGGTAGATACATTGTATCCTACCTAATCCATTTGAAACCCTAAAATTGGAGAGGGAGAATTGAGTAGAAAAGGAAAACCAAATCTCTTTTTAAGGAGTCATAAGGTCATGAAGCAAAGAGAAGAGAGAGGTGGTCAAGCATGAAAGCATAAAGTGCAGAAGGAGGTGCTAAGGAGAAAGATAGCATAGCTACTCTATTTTGAAAAAAAGACCCTAGATATGATTGCATTGGCATGATGAGTATGAAGAATCAAGGAGACGAAGCTTGAGAGGAAGACAAACAGTTAGAGCTGAAGTGATCAAAGCCAAGCAAAAGGATAGAACTGAAGTGTGATCTGAAACTTGCAAAGTATGTTGTAAGTTGTATTAGATCAAAAAGTCATTATCATTACTCTCTAGCAATTTTAATAGTTAGTTTAAATCCTATGGACTTAGGTTGGTTTAATAGCCATGAGGTAAATCCTTTAACAGGGTGACATTCCAAGTGAATGTTCAGAAGTCCTTTAACTAGGCCCCTTCGTAACAATTTGGTGAAATCCTCTAACAATGTCACATTTAATAGTGTGTTGTAAGCCTTTAACAAGGTAGGCTTTTAATAAGGCATCACTTTAGAAGAGTGAAAATCAAGTAGCATGTTACTGGTGGTTTTTTCCAAATTGGGTTTCCACGTAAATCACTGTGTCATGTGTTGATCTTGCATGTTTATCTCTGCATGTTGATTTATTGTAACTTGCTAATATGGTTGATTTAAATTTGGATGGATGAAAAGTGTATGGATTCATTAAAAGTAGTGAAAAATTATTATTAAAGCATTTGGACCTTGGATAACTAATTCACCCCCCACCCCCCCCCTCTTAGTTATTCTAAAGAATTCTAACAATTGGTATTAGAGCGAAACTGCTGATTTAGTTTAAAGGGACTATAAGCAGAAAAGATCAAAATGCCTAAGAGAGAAGTTCCCAAGCTCAACAAAGACAACTTTGTTGCATGGCAAAGCTTAATGAAGCTACATCTTGGATACATAGGAGATTATGCCCAAAATTCAATTGTTACTAAACATGTAGATCCAACTGGTACTCTTACTACAGAAGACATGAAAAACAAACAGGAACACAATCAAGCAATGCTAGAGATTGCTTCTGCACTCAACTATGCTGAATTTGATGATATCAAAGGATGTGACACTGCATTCAAAATGTGAAAAGCCCTATCAAACATCTATCGAGGAGATTAGAATCTACAAAGAGCAAAAAGAGAAAGTCTTAGAGAAAAGTTTGATGATATGAAAATAGAGGAAAATGAGAATGCTGCTCAGTATGACGCAAGAATAAAGGAAGTGGTAAGTGCAATAAGATGCTCAAGTGGTCAATTGGATGAAGATACTATTAATAGTAAGTTCTTAAGAACTCTTCTCCCTATCTATGTTATTAGAGTATCATCAATACAAGAACTAAGATGTGTACCAAGAAACAATCTAAGTTTTAAAGGTATAATAGGTAGACTTACTACATTTTAGTTATCTAACTTTGACAACTACAGACCTTAGAATGTTGAATCTGCTTTCAAGGCCAAGCTATCACTGAAAGATGCTAAACAGGTGAAATAAAAGAAAGGAAGAAAAATGAAATATGTATCCAGTGACAATAGCACTGATGAGGAAGATGTGGAACAATTGAAAGCATTGCTTGCTAGAAGATTTCACAGAGACAAAGGAAAATTCAAAGGTAAAATGCCTATCATTTTGTTTCAATTACAATGAAGTAAGTCATATTGCTGCCATGTGTACACAGAAAAAGGATTACAAGGAAGGCAACAAAAAAAAATTCAGAAGAGATGATGACAAGAGAGATTACAAAGAAAAGGGCAAGAAGTGTTATATTGTTGAAGAAAATTCTAATGATAATGATGATGAAGTCAACTGTTTATGTAGCCATGAAGGACCAATCTAATGAAGAAGAGCCTACAACACTAGTAACATGTATGAACAAGAATGACAGGTGGATCATAGACAGTGGATGCTCACATCACATGATAGGAGATAAAAGTAAGTTTGTTAACTTTACTCATTATGATGGAAATAGTGTTAGATTTGGTAATGATGCTCCATGTGAAATCAAAATAAAAGGTTCCATTAAGCTCATAGAGAAAATTTCATGTGATAATGCATACTATGTTGAAGGATTAAACTACAATTTGTTGAGTGTCTCACAGTTAGGCAATATAGGATGCAAAGTAGAATTTGGAAACAAAACTACAAAAATCTATGATACTGATGGTAAATTGATAGGAAAATGAGATCAAACAAGAAGTAATCTATTTTACCTTTATATGGATGATGTTTCTTGTTTTATTACAAAATTTGATGATGAATGGTTATGGCATAGAAGCCTATGTCATGTCAACTTTGAAAATCTGGTCAATATCAATAAAATGAAGAAAGTTAGAGGTTTACAAAAATTGAAGAAGCCTGATAATATCATGTGCAAACAATGTTAGCTAGGAAAGATGACAAAGTCAAGTTTCAAAAGAAAAACTATACATCTAAAGAAGTACATGAGTTAGTTCACACTGACCTATGTGGTCCAATGGAAGTACAAAGCTATAGAGGAGATAAATACATAATGTTGTTTGTTGATGACTATTCCAGGATGATGATTGTTATGTTCTTAAAAAGAAAATGTGATGCTTTTCAAATGTTTAAGTGGTATGTGGCTAGAGTTGAAAAGGAAATAGGAAAGAGATTGAAATGCCTAAGATTAGATAGAGGTGGTGAATTCACATCAAATGAATTAGAGATATTCTATAATGATAAAGGAATCAAAAGACAAACGTTAGCTCCTAGAACTCCGCCACAGAATTGAATTGCTGAAAGAAGAAATAGATTTGTGATTGACTATGCTAGAACATTAATGATGGAAAATACTATTGCTCTAAAATACTGGAGAGAAGCTGTAAGTGTAGCTATTCATACACTGAACTGAGTACAAGTCAAGAAAGGTACAAATACAATACCTTTTGAATTATGGTATTGTCACTCACCCAATGTAAAACATTTCAAAGTGTTTGCTTGCAAATGCTTTATCCTTAAAGATACTAGAAATGAAAAATTTGATGCACAAAGAGATGAAGGCATATTTCTTGGTCACTCCACTAAAAGTAAGGCATACAAGTATTTGAATACTAACACTAACAAAATTGTGGAAAGTGCAAATGTAAACTTTGATGAGCACATAAAAGTCCAAGCTAAAGAACTAAAGAAAATGGAAGAGTATAGAATGTTTGTGTATTCTTATGATGGAATGCCTGTTGACGAGGATAATATCAAACAAATTGAAACTCAACAACAAATTTCAGTCTCAGCCGAGTCCCAACTAGTGAATGCCGAGTTGCATTCGGAAGCTAAGTTGCAGAATGAAAAAAATGCACAATCTGATTCTGAAGACAGTACACATGAAATAGATGAAGAACAACCTAACAATGAAGTGCATAGTGATCCTGAATTAGAAAGATCAAATATGGAAACAAGGACAAAGCCAAGATTATCCAAATATGTAAAAAGACATCACCCTGCTGAACAGATAATTGGTGACAAAGATGTAAGACCAATGACAAGGAACAGACTAAGACATGAATCATGTATGATCAGCAAACTTGAACCTAAGATAGTATATGGTCCATTACAAGATGATGATTGGTATAAACCTATGGAAGAAGAGATTGATCAAATAAAGAAGAACAAAACCTGGAGTTTGGTTCCCAGACCAGTTGACAAGAATGGGATTGTCACGAAGTGGGTATTCAGAAACAAGCTAGATGAGAATGGTGAGATTACCAGAAATAAAGCTAGACTAGTATGCAAGGGTTATGCTCAAGAAGAAGGATTAGACTATGGGGAAACATTTTCCCCTGTTGCTAGAATGGAAGGGGTAAGAACTTTACTTGCATATGCTGCATATAAAGATTTTAAAGTCTATCAAATGGATGTAAAGTCTGCTTTTTAAAATGGTATACTAGAAGAAGAAGTCTAAAATGAACAACCAAAAGGATTTGTTGATGAGAACAATAGGGATATGGTTTGTAAGCTACATAAAACACTCTATGGTTTGAAACAAGCACATAGAGCATGGTACGAGAGACTTCACAAGTATCTAGTGCAAATAGGATTTGTAAGAACTGATGATAACAGCATGTACATCAAAGCAAAAGAAGGTAAGGATATTATTGTATCTGAAATCTTTGTGGATGACATAGTGTTTGATGGAAAGGAAGTACTTTGCAAAGGCTTTGCTGACAAAATGAAACATGAATTTGAGATGTCTATGTTTGGAGAAATCAAATCTTTTGTTGGATTGCAAGTACATCAACTCAAACATGGTATATTTGTGACACAATAAAAGTACATCAAAGAGATTCTTAAAATGTTTGGATTGGAGGAGTCCAAACCAGTCAGCACACCAATGGCAACATGAAATAAGCTATCCAAAAATGATGAATCAACTGAAGTCAATCAAACAATGTACAGATCCATGATTGGAAAACTACAATATGTTGTACATAGTAGACTAGACATAGCATTAACAATTGGAATAGTGGCTAGATTCTCTACTAATCCTAAAGAAAATCATCTCATAGCAGTAAAAAGAATAATGAGATATCTTAAAAGAACTAATAACTTTGGTCTATACTACAAAAAGAATGAAAAGTTTGATCTCAATGCATATACAGATGCAGATTAGGGAGGCAACATTGATGATAGAAAAAGCACAAGTGGAGGTGCATTATTTTTAGGGAAAAGGCTAGTTACTTGGACTAGCAAGAAACAAACATGCACATCCCAGTCCACTACAGAATCAGAATATGTGGCAGCAACAGTCAATTGCACAAACATTGTAAGGCTCACACATCTATTGAAAGGAATGAAAGAAGAGGTAATAAAACCTATTATATTGTATTGTGATAACACAAGTGCTATAAACATATCCAAAAATCCAGTAATGCATGCAAAAACCAAGCACATCACAATCAAGTATCACTATGTCAGAGAATTGGTAGAAGACAAACAAGTGAAGTTGGAATACATTCACACAAAGGAAACAATTGTAGATATCTTCACCAAACCATTGCCCAAGGATGCTTATGAATATCTTAGAGGCAAGTTGGGGGTAATACCCCTAATTCAAGTAGTTTAAAGAAACAAGGAAGCTTCCCTGCATCAACAAGAACAAATCATTGAAATATCAACAGATTGATGCAAAGGATGACAGCAAGAGCATAAACTCCAAATCAGTCACAAGCATGGTGACAGAGGGAGAAGACATCAATAAACCAAAGCTTATATTTCACATGATAAAGATGCTACATCTTTGGCATTTATGTCAAAGAGGGAGAAATATGCAGAAACTTGATCAATACAAAGAAAAAGGAAGATATATATGAAAGAGGGAGATATATGAGATCAGTAGTAAAGATGCTGCAACAAAGAAAAGTAGTAAACAACGTATGCAATATTTGGTGGTAACTAAGTTGATTAGTTTGGTTTGCCATAAATGCCAAAGAGGGAGATTGTTGGAAATGATTGACAGAATCATGAGGGAAATTGTATATGGAACTGTATAAGATTGTTCTCAATCATTGTTTTGTCATTGATGTCAAACTTGCTACTTCCAGGAATGACAATTGCTTTAATGATCCAAATACTATCAATTAGTTGATTGACAAGGAGGAGGCAATCAATAAGATGTAACTAGAACACCAAGAGAAAGGTTAAAGTTATGACGTTGTAATGAATTACAAGGATTAGCTAAGCCATTGATGAAAAAGTGTATTTGATGACATATTATAAGACACAGAGAATGGGCACACTGAAACATATCAAAGATGTAAGGTTTTAGCTAAGTCTTTTGTAAAGCCCAACTAAATTAATTAGAGAGAGGGAGTCGAGCAAGCTAGTAAGTGACAAACAAATTCCTAGTTGAAGCCGAGTAAACTTTAGATGCCGAGTAAATTTCAGATTTCGAGTGATATAGGGTTTATCAAGTGCCGAGCAAATACAAGTGCCGAGCAAATACAAGTGTCGAGCAGATATAAGTGCCAAGTAACACAGAGGTGCCGAGCACTAGTAAACTAATAGTGTTGAGTAACACAGAGGTGTCGAGCATCAATAAACCAATACTGCCGAGTAACACTGAGGTTTCGAGCATCAGTAAACCAATAATGCCGAGTTGCTGCATTATTTTGAAAATCAAAGATTCGCCAGATCTAAGCCAACAAGATTGTTATCTAGAAGTTTGTGAGTTAAATGGAAGATAAGAATGGTGATCTGGTGGCACAGAATACCATGTAGAATGTTTTTGGAGATTACAATTGGAGTCTAGATGAAGTTTCTAGATAAGAGCAAGATATAGGGTAAATACATTGTATCCTACCTAATCTATTTGAAACCCTAAAATTGGAGAGGGAGAATCAAGTGGCAAAGGAAAACTAGATCTTTATTTAAGGAGTCATAAGGTCATGAAGCAAAGAGAAGAGAGAGGTGGTCAAGCATGAAAGCATAAAGTGCTGAAGGAGGTGCTAAGGAGAAAGAGAGAACAACTACTCTATTTTGATAAAGAGACCCTAGATATGATTGCATTGGCATGATGAGTAAGAAGACTCAAGGAGACGAAGCTTGGGAGGAAGACAAGATGTCATAGCTGAAGTGATTAAAGCCAAAAAAAAGGATAGACCTGAAGTGTGATCTGAAATCTGCAAAGTATGTTGTAAGTTGTATCAAATCAAAAATAATTATCGTTACTCTCTAGCAATTGTAAAAGTTAGTTTAAATCCTATGGACTTAGGTTGGTTTAATAGCCATGAGGTAAATCCTTTAACATGGTGACATTCCAAGTGAATGTTCAGAAGTCCTTTAACCAGGCCCATTCCTAACAGTTTGGTGAAATCCTCTAACAAGGTCACATTTAACAGTGTGTTGTAAGCCTTTAAGAAGGCATCACTTTAGAAGAGTGAAAATCAAGTAGCATGTTACTGGTGGTTTTTCCCAAATTGGGTTTCCACGTAAATCAGTGTGTCATGTGTTGATCTTGCATGTCTTATCTCTGCATGTTGATTTACTATAACTTACTAATATGGTTGATTTAAGTTTGGATGGATGAAAAGTGTATGGATTCATTAAAAGTAGTGAAAAATTATTATTAGGACATTTGGACCTTGGATAACTGATTCACACCCCCCCCCCCCCCCCCCCCTTCTGAGTTATTCTAAAGAATTCTAATAGGAAAATTGCGCATGTAATGTAGGTAAACCCCATTGCTAGATATTTATATGATTTGGGTTCAACACTGATGGTAGTTGCCCATTAGTTATCACATGATTGGTCAAAAATATCGGTCCAATCACCAATGTAATATATGTTTTGGATACATTTATTTTAAAAATTTTATCATTCTTTGCATGTTGTTTCTTATTGGATAATATTCTTTCACCATTACTAGAACCAATTTATTTGCCCTTGGGTTTTGCATTGCCTACCATTTTCTCGATGTATGGACCACCAGCTTTGATTAACCAACTATTTCATATTATGGGTTTGCATGGGAAAGTGTTTTTTGTCTACATTTGAACTTCCTGCTTCTTAATCCTATGGAATTCACCAACTAAAATTGGACTATAAGATATTATTATTCTACACAATTGTCTCTTTTCTAGTCTAGAGACTAATATTTTTTATTGCCACCAAAGTTTCAGAGTGCTGAGTGCAATCCCCATTGACTTGTTGACCATGGTTATCATAAATGTTAAGTGATTTTTGATTGATTTTTTATGTGGACATTGGTACCGATACTAGTTAATTGTCTAGTGTTCGCTAGTGACTGGACATCCAACATGCTAAGATAGGTTTGCAAATTTTATTGCATAGTATTATAGATTGTAGTACTATAGCAATAACTAGTACCCTTTTTATGAAAATCAATCATATTATTGTTATTATATATACTTTAAGTAGTCTACTATCACAATCTTTTACTCATCACACTTTGAGTCTTTTGGTTAATAACTAAGTTGATTTATTTTCTATAGCCTTTATCAGTTATGTCAAAGAAGAGGGGTAATAGGGGTTTCAATAGGATCCCTAAAAGTCAAGAGAGGCCACCATTACCAAAATGTAGAACTATATCCACATATTTTAGTGGTGGAACTGTTGGCAACCTACAAGATTCACAAATTAGATCTCTAGTGCTTATTGAAAAAGGATATTCATCACAAGTTGGAGACCATATTGAAGAAATTCACATTGGTGAACCTGATATCCCAGTCGAGGACGAACTTGAACACAATTTGGAGGCACTTCTCCTGATTAGGGGGTCACAAACTAATATTATAGGCTTGGAGTCAGTTATTGACAAGTTGGGTGAGAAAACCAAAAGCGATTCCATAAATTATGTTCATGCATAGAAGGGGAAAAGAAAATTGGAGTAAAAAAAGATTGATCTTGCTAGGATGTCTCCAAAAGGAACTTCTAGTTAGAATGGGTGGAAAAGTATTGGTTCATTGAACCAGTAACCAATCCAATTGATGGTGAGCCTCTTGTAGAATGGAGATGTAAGGTTTGCACACAGATAAAAAAGAAGTAGAAGAGGTTGAAGCTTAAACTTGATACCATAGAAAAAAGCATCAGTAAAGTTTACAAAAAGGAAACTATAGATAGAGTTGAAAAATCTATGTTAGCTTGGAAAACAAAGGACAATTGTCTACATATCAGGAATACTAAAAAATATTGTTGTATGGTGGTACGGTGGTGTCGAATAGTAGTAGATGGTGACAGTGTTGGACAACAAGGTGGTGTCAGATAGTACGGTGAAGACTAGAGGTGAGTGTCTAAAGATTTGATATCAAATAGAGGCGTAACCATTGGGATTGTAACAATTCTATTTTTGATAGTTAATGCACCAGATTTCATAAAAAATTGCATAGTGTATAAATGTATGCAAAATTCATTAAGGGGAGGACAAGCCAAATGCCTCACAATATGTTGCTAAGTCTATTGTTGAGAATAATGGTTGTATTGTTGTAGCGGCTATGAGGGCTATGGCTGTAAGCCTAAGGGATAGAGTGTCATAGTTAGTTAGGTTGACTGTAAACATGATCTAAGCTTGAGTCCATTATTGTTTGTATGTAGTGTATGCGTTATAGTAATACAAAGGGTGATACCCTGATTGGTGAGTTTTTCCCCAAAGGGTTCCCCACATAAATATTGGTCTCCTATGTATCTTGTGTGCATTGTTGGTTTTTCATAAATATTGGTCTCCTGTGTATCTTGTGTGCATTGTTGTTTTTTCTATCTTCTTTATGTTTCCTATACATCTCTATAGATTCAAACCCTTTAGGTTCCCCTTGTAAATTGACATTTGGAAGATGTTTTTGCATTAGCTTTCCCAACAAGTGGTATCAAAGCCTAGTTATCCTTGTTGGGTAGGGTTGTTTTCTGTGTCAATTTGGTTCAAGTGGGAGTTTATAATGTGTTCATCTAGAAAATGAGATGGAAGGTACATTAGGGAGAATAGAGGTTGAAAAATTTGATGGCACAAACTTTGAGTTATGGAAACTTAAAGTGGAGGACATGTTGGTAGACCAAGATCTATGGGTTGTTGTGTCTAGCAACAAGCCTTCAGGCATGAAGTAAGAAGATTGAGTTTTAATAGATCAAAAAGCCAAATGGATGATAAGGCTATGTCTTACAGATTTTGTTATCTTGAATGTTCATAAGGAAAAAATTGAAAATTCTTCGTGGAAGAAGTTGGGAGATATTTATCAAGGAAAACACTTGGTAAACAAGCTCCTCTAGAGAAAGAAGTTGTACTTCTTGAAGATGAACGAAGGAACATCTATGGTAGATCATTTAAATGCATTCAATATAGTGATTACACAACTGATATCTAGTGGCATGTCTATCAGTGAAGAAGAGTTTTGCATGCTACTATTGTGCTAGTTGTCTAATTCATAGGATCATCTTGTGATAGTCATTGGAAATACTACTACCCAATTAAAAATGGATGAAGTGGTTGCTGCAGTTTTGTCAAAGGAGATGCAGAGAAAATCTTTTGAGGTGGCTAAAGAGGCTCTCATCACTCAAGGAAAAGTGAAGAAAAAAAGCAAGAAGGACATGAAGCTTGAATCTTCTAGGAAAAAGTCCAAACTGAAGTGTTGGAATTGCGAGCAAATTGGTCATATCCAAAAGGATTGCAAAGAGAAGAAGAAAAAGAAAAAAGTGAAGAGTTCTTCTGATATGAAGATGCAAATAGTGCTACTTTGGCTAACCAATCATCTTGATGATGACTTTTTAAAATAATTCAATCTTCATTTGGAAGATGGTAGTCATAATGCCATGGGTAACTCAAAACTACAACATGGTAGGAGTTGATGGTAGTGACGTATGTGACATGTCTTCAGTGGGAGTTGTTGGCGGTGATGTAGCGATTGGTCTTCATTAGTATTGTAGATGTTGAAGGCACAAGATTTTGGTGTTGTAGAAAAATCATTTCACATTTGCTAAAGTACTATTTGGAGATGTTAATCCTCATGTGACTGAAGATGTTGGCATCTGGAGGGCTCAATAGAGTCTTTGATAAAGGTGTGGTTTATGTTTTCATTTAATAAATGGAGCATGTAATCTCTTTAGTTAAGATTGTTTTAGATCATGTTGTCATGTTTATGTTCCTAAGGCCATGGTTGGAATTTTGACATTTATCTTGGTTTAGTTTTTTTTTTTTGAGTACATTGATCATTTTTAAGATACTTCTTGATATGGGAATGTTGTATTCATAGTTGGCATGGATTGATTAGTTGTAGGTGCTCATGGAAACTCAAAGAATGGTGGTGTTATCTTTTGTTATTAGAGGTGTGTTTTTTGGAATGGTCGATGCTACTTTATCAAGTGGGAGATTTTTATGATGATAAAGTGTATTGTACGATGTAGCCTCACCATATGGTGAGTCCTATATGGTGGAGGTACGCTACCTTACAATGACATATATATAATTTTTCAAAATGTAAAGTGAAACCATTGAGCCGTATGCTGACATACATTTGTGCCATGAATGCCGAAATAGTGTTGTATGGTGATACGGTGGTGTCAGACAATATGATAGTGACAATGTTTGGCAATATGGTGGTGTCAGATAGTACAGTGAAGTCATGTTGTGTACAGTGAAGACTAGAGGTAAGGGAGTGCTTGAATATTTGATATCAAATGGAGTTTCAGAAGCTTAAGAGAGTACCCAATGCTGAAGGGATTGCCAATTGGAAGAGTGACCATCAAATGGATGCATAATTGTTGGGACTATAACCCTTCTATTCTTGACAGTTAATGCAGTAGATTCCATAAAGAATTGCATAGTGTATAAATGTATGTGAAATTCATTGAGAGGAGGACAAGCCAAATGCCTAGTAAAACATTGATAAGTCTATTGTTGACAATAATGGTTATATTGCTATAGAGGCTATGATGGCTATGGCTATGAGCCTGAAGGAGAGAGTATCATAGTGGTAGTAGTCAGGTTGATTGTAAAGATGATTTGAGCCTGAGTTCATTATTATTTGTATGTAATGTATGCGTTATAGTAATACAAAGGGCGATACTTTGATTCTTGGCTAGTGGGTTATTCCCCAAAGGGTTTCCCACATAAATATTGGTCTCCTATGTATCTTGTGTGCATTGTTGTTTTCTCTATGTCCTTTATTTTTCCTATATATCTCTGTAGATTTGAACCCTTTAGGTTTCCCCTATAAATTGACATTTGGAAGGCATTTTCGCAAGTAGATTTCCTAACATAAATGACCAAGAAGGCTTTGACAAGATGAAATGAGTGAAAATGAAGGGTGTATAATGGACCCTGATGGAGGTTTGTGCAAATAATCCACGGGGAGTTACGAATGTAGGATGGTAGTTTGTAACACTCCAATAGTAACTTGTACGTTTATAGATTTAAGTAGGGTAGTATTTCACACAGACTTCTTCACAGTGCGCACCTACCTAAATTTTTTGGAACTACATGGTGAGAATCTTGAGTCTAACGATGAATGGGTTGATGACTAAGGTTGATATGATTATTGAATCTTAGGAAAAAATGTAAAAATGTAAAAAATAGTATTCTACATAGGGACACTCGAAAATTTATGTTACACATACACACTCTCTCTCTCTCTCTCTCACACACACACACACACACACACACACACACACATACACACACACACACGTACTTATATAAATAGGTCTTCATCAATCATTTATCATGTACAGAGAATCCATCAGACATGTGCTATAATTTTCATACTAAGTTTAGATGTTAGATTTTATATTGAACAATTTACATAACAATATAGCTTTAAAAAAGTAGAACTATAGTGCTTTTATCTTAACTAAATCTTTAAATATGAAGATTGCTTCAGGTATATATTGGAAATTTTCATTATCTGATCTTATTTCAAGTCAATTTTCTGTTTCATTTCTTTCCTTAATTTACATGATTTAAAGTTAGAGCAGATTTTTTCATACTTGTAGTGTGTTCAAAAGATGCTAATTTACTTAATATATTTGTTCAAAGAATTGAAGTTAAAGATGATGTTAAAATAAATGAAATGAAATTTTAATTTTCAAACAAAAACTTACAAAAAAATTTTAAGATCATTTCAACAAATGCAAAATATTGCCTAACCTCAAAAGCAACAAATCCAACCAAAATATCGTTTTTAAATATAATTCCCAAATCAAATCATATGAAAAATTACAATATATGCCCTCTCCTAAATTATACCGCTTATTATAAAATAAAAAACTAACTACTTTTCATCGCTATGTAACTAGATGTTTTTAAAGCTACTTGTAGGGTGAAGTACTAATTCGAGTAGGCTCTGGCTATAACCCTTTCTTATATAATAATTTGATGCTTTTCTTTCCATAATTCTCAAATATGAAACCCTGGAAGCTCCTTTTCCTTGCGTAATCTACACCACTATTTTTAAATTTTAAAAATTAAAAAAAAATAGAAAATTGGTCGGACGACCAAAGAAATTTCGCGGACCTTGTGCCGTAAATTTGTTGATAATGACAGATCGCTTGTTTTGGTTGGTCTCAGGTGAACCCGAATGCTTCTCTGAACGAGTTTTTCATGTCATTGTTGACGCAATCGGAGCCAAGTTCTACTGTTATATAGACTCAAAGAAATTGAAAGCACACTTTCATAGATTTCGCCTGTCACCCAACTTGATGCTTCATGAATGCCCGTTACCATGGTTTCATGTGAGTTTATTAGGTAGTAGTTACAGGAAAGAGTTTGTGTGTGTGAAGAAGGATCCTTACTACTTAGATGTATGAGTGGTTTTGAATATATCTGTTGAGAATTATAAGCTTAGATTAAGCGAGATAAGATATTTCGAGGAAATTAGATACTCTATGTATATGTACGAATGAACGTTTTTTGATTTATCTGTTGAGAAATATTAGCCTAGATTTAGATTCCGAATAAAATTTGAGATAAATAAATTTTATAATATAAAAAATTAATAAATTAAAATTAAAATATTATAAATATTCAATTTGTGTAAAATTTGGTGCAAAAGAATAGAACTAATACTGAATGCAATAGTATATAATCCGATAAATACTAAAAGATTCAAACGTTTATATTAATATCAAATTTAAGAGAATATAATCCACAAAATATGGTTCATTTATATTAATCCAACATGTACTATTATATTAATACTTTAAAGGGCGTATCCATAAAATATCTAATAATTTTGAAAATGAACGAAAGTGATTTAAACAGTTTTAGGGAATCTATGATATTTTGTATGCTATATTCTCTTTAAACAGATAAATTAATTTTTTATGAATGAAATTTGAGAGTTTAAAAAATGATATAGTTTCTTTTATCTATGACTGATTTCAATGATAATTGTATTTGCAGCTTCCCAAAGGTATATATTCTAAAGAAAAATATTATGGCACAAACCATCTTTTTAATTAGTTTTTGTTTCGGAGTTATATAAGTAGGAATATAATATAGTTTGGAATATAATAATATGATCCAAAGATTTCATCCAATAATATATTTGAGGGAAATTAGCAAAAGACTTAGTTGAAAAATAGTAGAGTAAATTTATTTCAATTTCGATCTTATTTCAATATGATATGTTAAAGATGCAAATAATAATACAAAAAAAAAAAAAATAGAGAAAAAAAAAAACAATAACAACATAAAGGATATCTATTTTTAAGAGACACTTCATGTGTTGTGGGAGAAGTTGTGACCATGATTATCAACAACTACAAGTATCTATGTCAACCTAGCCTACTCATAGTGAACCAGTAAGTCTCCTCAAGTTGATTTTTGTTTTCTCTTAGTTTACCATACTACTTTGCTATGTACATTTTTAAATATATTTGTTGAAAATTAGTCATTGAATGTTATAACAAGTGCCACCTAGTGTTGAATATTTACTGAATAATCAATTATAATTATATTTATATTTATAATTTAATTATATTATTATATTCAATAAAATTAAAATTATAATGAAACAAACAAAGGTTTCCAATAAATATTTTCAAATTAATTTTAACTTAATTTTAACATAACAAAATTATCAAAGAAGAGTAAAAAATAGAACAAGGACAATGGAATGATTATTAAAAAATAATATCATAGTTATATGACTTTACAATCTATAGAGTGAGAGGAAAACCATCTGACACAAGCTCTACAAATGAAACTAAAATGTTAGAATGGATGGATATGGACAACCACATAGAGAGAAATAGTATTTAGAATCCTTATGGTCATTAAATCACAAGCTACACTTATAGATTATAGGTGAAATACATAGAACTAAAGCAAGGAATTTGAAGGATATAGTATATTAGTTATAAGACAAGATTGTTGGGTAAGGTGACTCAGTCTTATCATGATTACTAATTTATTTATTTATTCTTTTTTAGAAAGATGCTAAATGAAGACAAAATCTTCCACAAGGATCGACTTGGAGAAGAAAATAGAAAGTTTCTTATTTTGTCTTATTTATTCTCTTTGATCTATTTTTTAGGAAAGATTTGTGCATAAATGAAGTTTCTAAAATAAGTTTTAGATGTATTGCATGTAGATGCTTTTAAAAATTGTAACTCTATAAGTACAAGCCATTGTTGTAGAGAATTATGAGAAAGATAAAAGAGCATTTTTATGCTCCCTTATTTTGGATTTTTGTATCACACTTGATTACTCTTGGAGAGTTGTGGCTCTAGACATTGTATTGGAACTTTGTTTTTGATAATACAATTGCATCTTGCTTTGGAGTGGTGGTTTTTTTTTTCCCAAAAGGGTCTCCCACGTATATCAAGTGTTATGTATTTATGTGTACAATCCATTTTCAGTATGTATTTATTTAGCTTCCAATAGTTTAAGATTTTGTGAGATAAATTTCAACATCATATTTCCTTTTAAATTTAATATTTGGAAGGTGTTGATGTTTGGTAGCTTTAGTTGTGTAAACTATGAGAAGAAGAGTACACACACACATATCTGTGCATGCATGTTTGTGTGTGTGTGTGTGTGTATGTGTGTTCTTTATAATAAATGGGGGGTGTGAATTAGTTATCCAAAGTTCATATGTAGAAATAAAAATTTCACACCTTAGTAAACCCATACCCATAAAAGATATTCATCATTCATGTATCCACTAGATCATACAATCACTTAAACTTGCAAGTTACTATCAAACCATACTTTTGACACAATGATTTTATGTGGAAACACAATTTGGTAAAAATCACCACTAACATGCTATTAATTCTCACTCTTCTAAATTGATGCTCTATGAAAGGCCAACCCTGTTAAAGTTTACAATGCACACTAGTAAATGTGACATGATTAGAAGATTTCAATCACCATGTTAGGAGTGAGCCTTGTTAGAGAACTTTAGATCATTCACTTGAAATGTCACTCGATTAAAGGATTTACAAATGACTATTAGGTCAACCTTAATCCAAATGATTTACCCTACACTGATACAATGATTAAAAAGTAAAAATAATTCTTGATCTAATAACAACTAATAACTCTAACTTGCAGATTGTAGATCATTGTTTTAGTCCTCCATTTTGCTTGGCTTTCACAACTTTAGCTTTGATAGCTTGTTAACCCTTTAAGAATATATACCCTTAAGTCATCTTACTTTGCATACCAATAAAAGTCTCTTCTCCTTAGTCATTGAATGAAGCAATACCTTAGACTCCTTGTTTTCCTTAGGTTCTCACACATGAAAACCTTTTCTCTTGACCAACTATGTCTATAATTAGAAAATTTAAATCCTTTTCCATTCAACCTCTATCGCCAATTTTAGGGTTAGGTAGGAATAGTTAGGATTCAATGAATCTACCCATCTTTTCATTTTATTCCCTTCTAGAAATTTATTCTTCAATCCTCTTTGAATTTTCCTTAAAATGATGTATATTGA
Source organism: Cupressus sempervirens (assembly GCA_028749045.1). Taxonomy (NCBI): domain Eukaryota; kingdom Viridiplantae; phylum Streptophyta; class Pinopsida; order Cupressales; family Cupressaceae; genus Cupressus; species Cupressus sempervirens. The sequence goes on from CM053789.1 coordinate 41,969,407, forward strand.
TGTCTATGTCACCAACTCATTCAACTTGTCTTCCGCAATGTTCACACAATCTAAGAAATTAGACTTGTTGGCTCAGATTCATCGAATTCATGATTTTATTCATAATGCTGACACTTGGCATTAACTTGCTTCTGATAGTTGGCACATATTGCATTTCTCAACATGCACTACCAAATCACTTATCACAAACTAAAGCTTACTAGTGATTGATATCAACTAAAATTTACACAACTTACACTGTATCACTCAACATATACTAAAACTTGACTTTTCTTAGCTCCAACTAATTTTTTGCTTGACTTACACTAACTTTTCTTGGCACCTACTATCTAGTTGGTAAAGCTTGGTAGGTTTAATTCTTCTCTCTTGTTCTTGACTTTGTTAGTATATCCAACCTTGGCAACCTTAAGTAGATAATCAATGCATTGTAATTTCACTGTCTTAACTAATCCTTGTACCCCTTTTCATATCATAACTCAACCTTTCCTCTATGTGCTATTGTTACCTCATTTGGTCAAATCCTCTTCATCAATCAAAAAAATGATAGTACTGAAATCATTTAAGAAATTGTCTTATCAGCAAGTAGTTGGCTTGACATTAGTGACAAAATAATGATTGAAACATATTCTCATACTTGTATCAATATGTTTTCCACAATATATATATATATATATATATATATATATATATATATATATATATATATATATATATATATATATATATATATATATATTGTTGGATTTTTTTAGAATAACTTAGAGGTGAGTGAATCATTTATTGAAGGTCTAGATGTACAAATAAAAATTTTCAATTCTTAGTAAACCCATATCCATAAAATATTATCATGCATACATCCATTAGATCATATAATACATAAACTTTGTATGTTACTATCCTAGGTTAAAACAACTTTGCAGAAATGTAAGCATGAAACATAATAGATTCAATAATAGATTGACATGAAAACCCAATTTGGGAAAAACCACCAGTAACATGTTACTAATTCGCATTGTTCTAAAGGAATGTCTAGTGAAATGCCAACCCTTTTAAAGGTTCCAATACACACTATTAAATGTAGTCTGGTTGAAGGATTTCAATCACCCTATTAGGAGTGAGCCTTTCTAGGGGACTTTAGACCATTCCATTAAAATGTCACCTAGTTAAATAATTTATTAATGACTATTAGGTCAACCTTAATCCAAAGGATTTACCCTAGATTGATACAATAATTAGAAAATAATAGTAAGGCTTGATTTGATAACAAATTATAACTCACTTATAGATTACAAATATATGTTTTAGTCCTCGATTGTTCTTGGCTTTCACACACTTAAGCTCTGATAGCTTATTCACCCTTCAAGTATGAATACTCTTAAGACTTCTTGCTCTACATGCCAATTGCAGTCACTTCTATTTGGCCACTAAATCAAGCAATGCCCTAGACTGCTTGTCTTCCTTAGGTTCTCAAACATGATAACCTTTGCTTCTAACCAACCATCTCTATAAATAGAGAATTAAGATATTTCTTCACTTAACCACAATCATCCATTCTAGGGTTAGGTAGGATACAATGAATCTACCCACTTTTGCATTTGGTTCTTCTAGAAAATTTTCTACAATGCTGACCCTATTAAAGGTTACAATACACACTATTAAATGTGACCTTGTTAAAGGATTTCAATCACCTTATTAGGAGTGAGCCTTCTTAGAGGAATTTAGGCCATTCCATCAGAATGTCATGTAGTTTAAGGATTTACAAATGACTATTAAGTAAATATTAATCCATCGGATTTACCCTAGATTGATACAATGATTAGAAAGTAATAGTGAAGCTTGAACTAATAAAAAATTATAGCTCACTTTTAGATTACAGATCTTGGTTTTAGTCCTCTATTCTACTTAGCATTCACACACTTTAGTTTTGATAGCTTGTTCTGCCCTCAGGCATTCATACTCTTAATTCTTCTTGATTTGCATGTCAATTGCAGTGACTTTAATTCAACCATTAATTGAAGAAATACCCTAGAATCCTTGTCTTCCTTAGGTTATCACTAATGACAACTTTTTCTTTTGACCAGGTCTATCTATAAATAGATAATTAAGAATTTTTTTTGTCTCTTAGCCACAATTATCCATTTTGGGGTTACGTAAGATTAGGTAGGATAAAATGAATCTACCCATGCTTTTCTATTTGGTTTCTCTAGAAGTTCTTCTTCTTCAATCTTCTGTCAATTCACCATATAATGGTTTACCTTTAACTCTATGCCACCAACACATCATAGTGATCTTTCATGCTTCACAAAATTCAAGAAAACAAAATAGTTGTTGTTCTTAGATTGGTTTTTGACAATTTAGTGTCAACACACTTTAAAAGTTCTCTAAGTTGATGCTGAGTATAATATAGATGTTGAGCTATAGTGGGTGTCAAGCCAAAAATCCAATAGGTGCCAAGCTATTTTGATGCCGACAAGATAGACAGTGATGGGCAAGTATCAAGTGTTGAGTGGCAATTGATGTTGAGCTAGTATATGTGTCGAGTGAAGTATAGGTGCTAAGTAAGACAAATCCTATATGTGCCAAGCACGAGTAATGAGTATGTGCTAAGCATCAAAAAATAGTAAGTGTTGAGTGACACAGTATTGTCATATGAGTTTATGCCTTCACAAATTTAGTTGTAGATTATGTTGCATGCTAGCTAAGAGAAAGATTACAAAGTCTAAAAGATAAGATCAAATCTTTTAGAGTTCCTGTGTAGTTTTCATGCAACCTATTAGTAAAGAAAAATTTCCCTTCAAAAAGAAATGTACATAATGAATTGATATGCCTAAGAAGAAGAGCAAACTATACTAATAGTTGGATGAGTTATCATTGATTGATAAAACTCCTCTGAATTGAGAGGTATAGCTCCCTCATCAAAAAATATTCAATGAGTGTAAATAACAACATGTATCTTTAACCTAAAGACACAAAGGATTTTTGACATTCATCCATCAAAATAGAGTGAATGCGATTATATGATTTAAAATGAGATAAATGAAAGAAAGATAAATAGACAGCCATAAGATCACCTATTAAGTCTTTCATATTACTGGAAGAGAATAGAGAGAATCAAACAAATCATTTTTCAAAAGACACCAACGTAGGACTGCATTTGAAACAGGAAAGAAAAGACCACATGATCTTTCTCCATTAGAAAATAAATATTCAAACCTTAAAATCTAGCATACAAACATTCCTTTCCATTTCTAATACATAACAAAATAAAAATAGTATTATTTCCTCCCTTCCATTACAATCAAATGCAATAAACAAAAGAAATCAACTCTCAAAATTCCCCTCTACAAACAGGAAATATTCTGCTCCCTCCTCCTACAGCTATAGAACTCCAAAACCAAAAAATAAGAACCCCCATTCTTTCTTTTTTTGGCTTATTTATCTCCTTCCTATGGATGGTTATCAATTACAATAACCAATTCTTGGAACTACCTTTATACTTTAATAAAGTCCTTCACACTTATTACAAATTGACTATCGGTGATGAATATCCCTCCACAAAAGTTCACAAGCGCTATAGAAAAACATCATAAGGATTTAATCAATGTAATGATTTATTATTTTAAACCAAACATCATTATAATCCTCAAAATCTCCCATGTTGTGATGCCTCATTATGATGAAGAAGTGTTGTTAGCATTTGTGATAGTCATTAACATTTCATATACTGCTACACTTGAACAATCATAATTTTTTATTAGTAATGTTTTTTTCAAATTAGCTTGATAAGAATTTAGATAATTAGGTTTCCTCAAATATATCTAAAATTTGGTTCAATCCAAAAGTTGGATTAAAAGCTATGGGCCCCACAACATGACTATTTTTCTAACTACAACACATTTGTATTTGCTGGTATGTTGACAGACCAACATATAGTCCATTATAACTTTTGACCTTGGCCAAACTTTGAAGATCACTTCTGTGCATATTTAGAAAACTTAATTTTGGACAACATATAAAAAATTCAATAAGATCCAATGGTGAACTAGGAGTTATGCCTTTTGTATTGTGACTATTTATTTTTATGTTGATAGAAATTTGTGGTTATGGGTTGTATTAAAACTATAACAACATATACAACAATACTTGCACATGAATCACATTTTGTAGTTTTTCTATTGTCCACCACCATCTTCTGGACTTGGATCTTGGACTTTTGAGCAATTTATAACCACTACACTTTGCACCAACGGTCTTTGGGATTTTGAACTTCAACTTGAAGTTGAACTGACCTGATTTTGAACATCGAACTTGTAGTTGAAGTCACCCTAATGTTAAACTTCAACTTCAACTTTTCCATATGTGAATAAACAAGATAAAACTATAGTCCCAATGTTGGTTGTATACCAACCATGTCATGATCATCATGAATCTGACCTCAACTTTTTTAATGAAACCATTTCATAACATCCATTAGATTCCTATTATGAAATTTAAATGTCATTCCCCATTTATTGATGTTGTTGATCGCAAGCTTCATAGGGGAAATTAATATTCAATTTTACTTAAAAAGAGGGGAAAGCTTAGTTTGATACAAAATAGATATTTGGGAACTTTGGATTGCACATTTTGAAACATCTGATCTAGCTTTCAAATTTGAATGCTGATTCTTGAACTAAATTCGTGGACCTTAAACCATGAACTTTGCATGTTCAAAACTTGAAACTAGATTTGAGTCACCTATCCTCTAAACCTACACTTGTGATCTTGCATTTTGAGCTTGAACTGAGACTTCTAAAAATTGAAACTTGGTCTTGGAGTTGGATTTGAACTTGAAATTGAAGTTGAACTTTGAACTCTTTGGTTGAAGTTTGAGTTCAACTTGAACTTGGGATTGTATACACTAAAAATTGTCCCGAATGACTATATTAATCTAATTAATACTAGTCACATTCTTCTACTTATTTAATTAAATTATTTTAATTAAATAAGTTCATTTTTGTCTAAGTATTTAAATTTAATTTAAATACTTCCTAGCTCTAATGTGTTAATTTAAATTAACACATGATTCTCCACATATTTCTTTTTTAAAATAAATTTTATTTATTTAAAATCCTCCATATTTCCATTAATTCTTCTAGACCTTGATTAAATTAAATCTTATTTAATTTAATCTTTATTCAAACTTCCTAGAAGTACGTGCATTCATATAAGTTGTCATCACATCCTTTAAGCACATGTTGTCTACACCATAGGAATCTTCTACACACATGCTATCTCATCAGTCTTATCTATCTATCTAGAATGTGAGATAAGATGCTTAGTTGTCAATTCTTATCCTTATCTCCTGTGCTTAGTTGTCTATCCTTAACCTTATCTCTTAGTGGTTTCTAAGCACACTCTAGATTCTTCCTCCATCCACTTTAAATAGACATCTTGTCTCAAGCATTTGACACTAGGATGAGATACACACACACTAGAAGAATGGCCTGATACCGGCTGGGTTAGAAATCATTAGAGGTCCATTAGAATTGCTTATCATTGCATCATCATTTTGTCATTTTGATTTCTCACATCATCTAGTCTAGGTACAGTTTCCATTTGCATTCATACATCCAAGAGATTCATCCTTTGTTGTGTTTCTAAGAGCATACCGAACATTCACTCCATCGTTATGTTCATAGTTTGAGGTTTGCATAATCTTGGTTACAATTTTATATGCAACACAAGGATCTACCTTTCAACTTTTTCAAAGGCTCAAGTCCAATGATCTTTAAAGGAATTTACCTATAGAGAGTTAGTTATTTGACCAAAATATTCCATCAGTTAGACATTCAAATTGAAGTTGAACTTAGGAACATTCAAGTTCAAGTTCAAGTTTCACATATTATTGACTTAAATACTATCATCATAAAGACCATGACCTTTTTAGGACCACAGAAAAAACTTGAACTTGAAGTTGAATATAGGAAACATCAACTTCAACTTTTACCTAGACAAAATAATTGACCTTATTATCAAAGAATAATAGAAGTGTAATACAACTGATATAATAATTGTAAATATGAAGAAGCAAAAAAAATGAATCTCAACTATAGATTCATAAAAACCCCTAAGTCACGAAACCTTTTTGAGAAGGACAAAGCCTCTTAATTTAGTTGTTGAATCTAGAAGAGAGAAGAGCAAAATTGATTGAAGAGTAGAAAGATGACTTAGTGAAACATGGGAACAGATAAATTAGTTAGAGTAGAATAGAGCATCAACACTTCAAATAAAGTTACACTAGATCAAGAAGGATCAGATCACAAGGGATAGGACATCAATGTAAAATCAGCAATAGTAGGATGTAAGTAATCAAATCAAACATTCTACTGTACTTTTTGACCATTATATTAGGAGAATGAAAATCTTATGTTGATAGGTTGGTTTAACAACCATATTGTAAATCCTTTAATAGGGTGACATTCAAAGTGAATGTTTGTAAAATCCTTTAGACAAGTGCACTTCTAATAAGGTGTTGAGCCTTTAACAAGTCAGGCCTCTCACAAGGCAGACCATTGATAATGGTCAAATCATTGTAACACCAATTGGTTACATATTGCTATAGTGATAAGTTGTGGGTGTCATCCCCACCCCAGTTTTACCTTCTCATTTTGGAGGTTTTTTGGGGTATCAAATATTGTGTTATGTGTTTTCATGCATGTCTTTACTTTCATGTTTATTAGATATGTTTAAATGCATGTGATTGATTTCAGCTAAAAGTTTTAGAGGCTAAAATTTGGTACTTTTGATTCACAACCACCTCCCCCCCCCTTAGAAGTAATCTTCCCACTTGTGAATTCCAACAATTAGTATCAGAGCTTGTGTTCCCACAAGGAGAAGCCTTACAACCTTGAGAAAAAGATCTAGAGATGGAAATCTACAAACTTGGGAAGGTCATAGAGAACCAGGAGATTGAAATACATCTCATTCTACATTCTCTAAAGAATCTAGGGAAGAGTTAAGGAAATTCCAAAAGAGAAGAAGAGAGATTTTCGTAGTTGAGAATGACACACAGTACAAGGAGATTGACATCTCAAAAGTGTTTTCCAATCGAGATTCCAAGGAGTTTGATGCAACAATAGAAGACCTAATGGAGAAGAATAAAGCTCAAGCAAAAGAGATTAGATCTCTCATGAATGAGCAAGAATCACTTGAGCCATGATGCATTGTGAAGTAACCAAATAGAAGAAGAGAGCCATTGAAGATAAGGCTATGATAGAAGATGACAAGAGGAATCTAGCCATTAGATTGGAGGAAGAGTCAATTGATCTTACAAGAGTTTCCAACATGCAACTAGACACCCTAAGCCAAATGATGAATGCCCATCATGAGCTGAATGTCAAAGACATTGAGATCTCCACACTAAAGATGTACAATGAATAACTACAAAATGACCTAAGAAGAGAAAAGGAGATTGTAGAAAGCTTCAAAAAACCTAATTAAGCTATCAAGTTTTGAGATAATGGGTGTTACACACATTTCATAATATTGTTATTTTATTATTTTATTTTATTATGTAATGTTGTGCCTAGATGGGCGTGCAACATGTAAAGATTCCCATGTAATATTCTTGATGAGTTGTATTGTAACATTGTGAAAATATTTTATGTAATTATTTAATATTGGGGAAAAAAGAATTAAATGCCCAATATTAAATGTGGGGTCAGTGGGTTAGGTAGCACATGGTTTTAGCACATGGTTTATGTAATACCACTAAGTGGTTTTGTCGGACTTGCTACTATATAAGCAGCCACAAGGGTAGTTGTTGTAGCGAAAGAGAGAGTGACAAGGAGAAGACAAAAGGCAAGAGTTGAGCGGAACAAGGCTTGACAGGTTAGCCAAGGGAGCATTTGTGAAGGTTGAAAGCATGACATGGGATGTGTGGATTCATGCTTGTTCACATAGTTTGCTCGGTTGTGGCTATGGCCATGAAGGCTTCCATGGTTGTATGGCAATGGTATTTTTTGCTGAATAATACATGATGATGGATGCTTTTGGAGGCTGGGTTTTTTTCCCTCAATGAGGGTTTCCTAGGGTATATCTTGTGTCACATTTTATAGGTATGTTGTCTATTCTCTTGCATATGGATTTTAATTCCGTGTTTATTTTAGATCTATTATGGGTTATGTGGAAACGGTTATATTCTTTGTTGCCAAGTTCCCTTACAAGTGGTATCAGAGCTATGGTTGTGTTGTTTGTAACCCTAGATTGAATCCATGGAAATGCATGAGAGGATAAATGAAAGGGCAAAATATATGAATGATTTATTGCAGATCTGAGGGTTTTGGGTTTACTGTTATGATGGGATGTTAAAAGATTTGGGCATGTGAAATTGTTGGACAAAAATATTTTTTCGGATGTTTCATTTAAAATGAGGGTTTTGGGGGGTGGCTTGCAAAAATGACCTCCTGGGTAAAAACAAACATCACTATTGGATCCGGGTCAACATTTCCATAAATTTTTATATATAATATACCCTAGTTTGGCCATGTTCAGAGGAAATGAAAGAGTTTTTTGGTTTCAGCCCATGATGGCCATCAAATTTAATCCCGTCAGAATTTTCGTCACTGAAAAAATAAAAAATAAAAAATCGTACTGAAAATGGTAAAAAGACTATCTTAGTAAAATGGCCATAACTTTCTCTCAGAATATTGGATTTTAGAGTTCTTATAGGCGTTGGAAAGCTAATTCAGAGCACTACAAGATGGTGTAGGTTTGGTTCTATGCTTTTGAAATTTTGTCAAGTTTTAAGAGCCCTAAAGTCATATGTTGTTTATTTTGAGCATGGATTAGGGCATAACTTGGGCATCCAGAGTCGGATTTTGGACTTCGAGTAGTCAACAGAAAGCTCTTGGAGAGCTCTACACATTGATTTAAATTTGGTGTAGGTTTGGCATGATTTATTTGGTGATATATTTATCTAAATAGTTTATAGATATATTTTGACTATGGTAACATTGTGAGTTTATGGCATTGGAAATTTAAGATTTGATGTCATTGTATACTCAGTTCATATTTCAGATTGGTCTCATGATGATATGGTTATCAATATTTGGTTTGGATATGCATGATGATTTGTTGGATCTACAAGTTGTGCAGTGTTGTAAGTGGTCTATACTTATAGGTTGCATTTATAGCTTGGTTATGGGTTGTCTTTGACCATTGATCTTTCATTATTGATGCATATTCAGATTGGTGGCTTGGATTTGGGTTGTCTATGCCCTAAGTCACATGATTTACTATTTTTTTCATGTAGAAGGGATGAGATGTTGTTACCAGGTACAGTCATGGTGGAGGATTGTGGTTGACTATTTTATGCTGACAGGTTGGACACTTTGAGAGACAGATGCTCGGTTCATGGATGTGATCATGGTGTCATGGATTTTGGCATAACATGATTGGTTATACAGGTACATCCTTGATGTTGATTAGCTTGGATTTTTTTTCTGATATAGTTATGGTGGTATATCTTCTTGGTTAAGGATCATGGTTATTTGGTTTCTTTTAAGGAGCTCATGATGTGCACTTTGAGTTCTTTGATGGTTTGATGCATTGGTTGATTATCATGGTTAGAGGATGGATTTGTTCAGCATATGTCATGGATAGCTTGGATACACGATTTAGTAGGAGCTTGTGACAGTGATGGGGTGATAGTGCAGGATTAGTTCTTGGCTTGGTTTATATCTTCTTGGTTTGGAGAGGATGGATTTTATGATGCTATAGGTGACTTGGTACCATAGTTGAGTGGGAGTTGTTGGCATTGATATATTTATTGAGTGTTTGCAGATGTTGGAGGTTTGTCTTAGATCCTGTTGCTGCAGAAGCGTCTTTGACATTTGCATGGTGCACTTGTTATCTTCATGGTGTTTGAAAATGGTTAGATCTTGAGGACTCATGGAGTTCCTGGTTATCTTCATGGTATGTGGAGATGGTTCTTCCTAGTATGTGGAGATGGTTTTCTTCATGGTGTACGGAGATGGTTGCATCTTGAGGACTCATAGGGTTCTTGGCAAAGGTGTGGTTTATGCTTTTATTTGGCATGTTATCCTTTGTGTGAGGATGGTTTCATTATTATGTCATGGTATACTCTTGATACGTGTTTAGAGTTGTGACAGGTTATGGTGTGTTCATATGGAGCATGTTATCTCTTTAGTTGAGATGGTAAGATCATGTTGTTATGTTTATGTTCCTAAGGCCATGGTTGGAACTTTGACATTGATCTTGGTTTAGTTTCTTGGTATTGCGTACACTAATCATAAGCTAGATACTTCATGATATTGCTATGTTGCATTTGGCGTTGGCATGGATTGATTGGTTACAGGTGCTCATGGATACTTAGAGACGGTGGTGACGCTGATTTCTCTTGGATTAGAGAAGTATTTGTTGGGACGATTGATGAATTCAGCAGGAAGTCCGAGGGGCAGTCACTTGATATGGACTTGAGAGGAGATTGTTCTTAGATGAGACTTGGTTGGAGACTTGGGTATCTTGATGAGCATTCTCATTCCCCACTCTTGGTCTACTTAGCGGTTTGCTACTTGAGAGGTATAGCCCATTGTTTCTCTCAATTGCATTATATTTATGCTTGTCTTTCATGGATATGGATCTTGAGCTATGGTACATGAGTTAGTTCTGGAGGGTTCATTTGAGAGATGGTTAAGCATTGGTTATCTCCATGTGCATATGTTGTTATGCTGGTTGAGTTTGGGAGATGGTTTTATATTGGGCATTTTTCTTGGATTAGGAATGGTTATTCCTTGGTTTAGGAATGGGTTTATTGAGTTTGATCTTCTTGTGAGAGGCTTACATCCATGATTAGTTATAAGATATGGTTTGGGTGTTGTTTAGGCTTATTGTTGGGGTTTTATGGAGGAGATCATACTTGCACAGTTTACATCTAGAGGTGTGTGTAGAAGGACATGATACAGGTTATGATTTGCATGGTTTCTCTGGTCTTGATTATCTTCGTGGATGTTTAGTTTTTCCTACATTGGATTTGAGATTGGTTGGAGATTGTGATCATTGTTTATGCTCATGTATGTCATGTGAGAGATGACATGGTTATTCCTTTATGTCTTTCCACTTTTGGTTGTGGTGAACTTGGGAGAGCATTGGAGACTTGTTATGAGAGTTGTTCTTGCAGGATATTAGTTTATGTATTGCGGATGTCCTTAATACTACATGGATTCACTTCTTTGAGATGTTTTGAGTGGATTGGTTATAGATTTGACATTATCTTTTGCAGTGGGAGCTTCTTGGTATATATGTGGTAGGTATTGCTCTTGAGGCTTGTGATTGCAAGTTGCAGATTGGATATGTCGGTGATATAAGATTCACTTGTTATACCTTTGAGGTATGGATAGTTGGATGGGTTTGGCACTTACTGTGGGTGCTATTTCAGCTATGGATATTTTGACAACTACGGATACATGTGATTACCTTTGGATCAGGTTATTTGTGCTTGGAATTTTAGTTGGTACAGGATTTTATGATCTTCTAATGTGACAGGTTGGGTGGCTTTCTCTTTGGATGGCTTCTATGTATGTCCAGTGGCAGTGGCATAATAGGAGGTGAGATCATTCATGTTCGAGATGCTAGATACTTTGATTTTGTTGTGGGTATCAGGATAGAGCACTTGGTGTATTTTGATCCATGATGGTGGATGTCCTTGGAGGGATTGTTCCCTTGTTCATTTTGTGTGGCTACAGATTGACTCTATGCAATGTATACAACAAGTGGGAGATTGTTGAGATAATGGGTGTTGCACACATTGCATAATATTGTTATTTTATTATGTAATGTTGTGCCTAGATGGACGTGCAACATGTAAAGATTTCCATGTAATATTCTTGATGAGTTGTATTGTAACATTGTGAAAATATTTTATGTAATTATTTAATATTGGGGAAAAAAGAATTAAATGCCCAATATTAAATGTGGGGTCAGTGGGTTAGGTAGCACGTGGTTTTAGCACATGGTTTATGTAATACCACTAAGTGGTTTTGTGGGACTTGCTACTATATAAGCAGCCACAAGGGTAGTTGTTGTAGAGAAAGAGAGAGTGACAAGGAGAAGACAAAAGGCAAGATTCGAGCAGAACAAGGCTTGACAGGTTAGCCAAGGGAGCATTTGTGAAGGTTGAAAGCATGGCATGGGATGTGTGGATTCATGCTTGTTCACATAGTTTTCTCGGTTGTGGCTATGGCCATGAAGGCTTCCATGGTTCTATGGAAATGGTATTTTTTGCTGAATAATACATGATGATGGATGCTTTTGGAGGCTAAGTTTTTTCCCTCAATGAGGGTTTCCTAGGGTATATCTTGTGTCACATTTTATAGGTATGTTGTCTATTCCCTTGCATATGGATTTTAATTCTGTGTTTATTTTAGATCTATTATGGGTTATGTGGAAATGGTTATATTCTTTGTTGCCAAGTTTCCTTACATCAAGTACTTTGGATAGCTACTAAAATACCAAGATCTAGCAATGACACTTCATGACTAGATTACACTAGCACTAAAGAGGGAGAGTTATCTAAGACTACATAAGAAAGAAGTAACAAAGGTAAGAGTACTAAACCTACTTGTCATTTATATGGTTAAGAAAGGACATACCTCTAATGTACATAGGAGCAAAAATTCCAATTGGCATGAAAAACCTAAGAATATGGGTCACTGTCACAAGTGTGATAAGCAACTACGTCAAGCATATGACTACAAGACTAGAACCATAAGGAGATAAATATTTGAAGGTCAGTGCTAAAATTGCAATAAGTATGGACATAGATCCTTTGAATGTAGATCAAAGCCTATGTGGACACCAAGCCAACTAGAAAAGACAAAGAATCATGGACACCACTACAATTGGGACTACAACACTAGGAAAAGCTATCATTACTATCAAGAGTATGAACACATTCCTGAGAAATACATAAGAACACACTTTAGTGGCAACTACAATAGGTTGTTAAGTAAAACCACTTATTTCAATTGTCTAAAGATAGGACACATCAACGAGTATTGCCCAACTAAGTCAAAGGCACCCAATTCTAAGTTTAACAAAGGAAAAGAAAAAGTTGATGTTGAACATATTAGAGGAGAGATGAATAGGATATGGAATACAAGAGATGGAGGTAGCATATCCAATGGAGGGACCACTTCACCCAAAAGGTCAAGTGGTCACACTTCAACCAACTAAGCAGAAAAAGGTGTGTGGGACTGATATTCAATGTTTTATCATACATCAATTTCCAAGATCAAATCAGTGTTACAAAGCATAGATAAGCATGAATAGAGATGCAAAGTTAAAGTCTTAATAGTGATGTCAAGTAAGAAATATTGTCTTTAGGTGTCAAGTAAAGTTTTAATATCTACCGAGTTGTTTGCCAAAGTTAGTAGAAGACAAGTTAGTAGTGGAAGTCGAGTGAAGCAAAATTTGTATTGAAGCTAAGTAAAAGAAACTCTTGTGTATGTTGAGTAGTGGAAAAATAGTGGAAGCCGAGCAATGCAAAACTGCTTAAGGAGTCGAGTGGATAGTTGTAAATGCACTAAGCATTAAATGTTGAGAAATGAAGGGTATATGATGGCATTTTGATTCATTTTTCACCATCGTGAGCAAAGAGAAATGGATAGAAGAGTGTAAAAAGGATTTTGAGGTAGAGTTTGAAGCATTTGAGTAGACTTCAACATAGATTTAGCACAATTTCATCAATTTAAGGTATTTACATTTGTGCCAAGCTATGTAGTTTCAAAATTTCTTTGTGTTGGAACCCTAGATTGCACAAATGGCCTCAAGTTCTAAGAAACTCCATGAAAAAGAGTCATTAAAAGTTCAATTGGTTGGAAACTAAGTGAAGCAAACTAATTTTTGACCTATCCCAAAAGTTGCTTACAAAAGTGACCCTGTCAGAGCCCTATCCATTATTCCTCCTAAAGTTCTAATGGTTCAAGATGTTTGGAGATGTTACAACTATAAGATAGGAGCTATAGGTGACATGGAAATTAGGGAGGCATACAATAAGTTTTGTGAAAATGGTCTCTTGAAAGAAGAGTTCCAAATCATTGAAAAGAAGGGCTTAACCTATGCCCTAGATTTTCCCACTATGTTTAAGATAGAATGGATTAGAATTGTGTTGAGTAGTATACACGATGGAAGTTTGTGGTTGGAAGATAGACCAATCAAAATCTCAAATAGAATAATTCATAGAGTGATTAGTTATTCAACCCTAGAATGGCTTAAAAAATTGAGAAGTGACTCCAAAAATGAATTGAGAAGAATAGTAGAGCCAAATGGAACAAGAGAGACATGCCCATAGATACCATCAAGGATCCTCTTGTTGATTTTTCTGTTAGAGTCATATCCCACAAGTTTTACCAATCAAACAAACTCAATAGTGTGCCCTATATTGCAGTGGATGTGGGGTATAAAATTGTGAAAAAGGACCATACCTATGACCTAGTAGAGTTGTAGTTATCACAAATCATGGAAAACCTAGGAGCTATAAGGAGATCCAAAAGTACACAATGCAAGTTTGGATCAATTTTGATTTGTTTATTCTTTTATGTACAAAATGAGTTCCCTTCTTTTGGTAATGTTAGTTGCAAAACTGATAGGTTAGTGATAGTTTAGGTAAATGAATATATTGAACAAATGGGAGCAAAATTTGAGACTATTATGACCAGTTATTTTGAGGATTTCAAGAAATCAATTAAAAAGAGACTAAGGATTCTAGTCTCACTTGTTGAGCAGCACTCTAATGAAATTTTTTTCTTGTTGATATTGATTACACTTACACTCAAGAAGCCATTCCAAGAGTAATATGGCTATGACCTCTTGGATATAAAATAAATATTGATGAGTCATTTCCAACAATTACAATATTTCTAGTAGAAGAGATTGATAATAGTGCAAAAGCCTTTGGAACTTTTGATATTGTCAAATCAAAAGTGGAAATGGAATTAAAGACTGCCTCCACCATCAAGAAAAAGGATAGATTGGTGAATAAACTTAAATCTAGATTTGGAGAAAGGAGGAAATGATGAAGATGATGAAAATGATAAGGAAGAAGAAGGAGAGAAATAAAAGGAAAAGGTTATAGTGGAGAAGGATGTACACAAGGGTGACATGGAAACTACTAAACAACAACAAACATATCAAAGTGTGTAGCACACACAATTGCTCCACCAAGTCCTCCACATGTGACTCCCACATCTATAGATTCAATGATAGTACAAGATATTCCTAACACCTTTGGTCAGAATATAAATTGACTGACTGTAGAGGACCTCAAAAAGATCCTTCACTAGACTACTTTGCAATCATAGCTATGTATCAATCGAATCTTGGTCAATGTGGAGGAACTTCAAAATGTTGTAGCTAAGATTACAAAGGAGAAGGTGAATCCACAAGAACAACCTTCTCATATTTAAATATCTACAAGTGGATAACCATAAGTTAAAATTGCACAAGATGCATCAGCTAGGATTGACTCCACAATTATAGTGACTTCAACTGTTGGGCAAAAAGGAAAGGAGAAAAGAAGATAGAAGGATACCTCTATCATTATAGCACAAGGACAAAGAGAAACCCCTTAAATAATAGTCATAGATCAAGGAAGATCTGAAGAGGATAAGTAGAGCCCTAAGGAGAAAGAACAAGAGGCAATTCAAACATTGATTAATTTGCCTACAATAGGGACTCCTATAGGAACAACACAATAGTTGAGAACTAGGTAGTACCACTTTAGATTTCAGCACTAGGTTCACGCTCCACCAAGGTTGTAAGGGTACTTCACTATGGAGACCTTGTTCTTGATAGGAGATATCCATCCCCAAGCATGACTACAAAACTATGAACATAAATTAGATTAATGAAGTACAAGAGGCACTAGAGAAGAAGAAATAAGGGATACTCAAGAATGAGTACAAACAAAGGCAAGCTTTGATAGAAATGAAAGACATCTTTCTAGATGCATTCAGCTTGCAAGTACCTGGTGAAACCAAGCCCATAATGGAGAAATTATCAGAAATAATGGAATAAGTACATAATGAAGACCTAGAAACCAATGCCAAATTGCTTGAGTGGTCTGAAAAGAAATTCCAAATTAAGGTAAATGAAAGAATATTTGGTGAAATAACACTATCTCAAGTGAAGCTGGCAAAGAAGATAGAGAAGGTAAAAGTAGTACTTGAAAATAGATTTTCATCGTAGTCAAAGTTGTGTGATTTCTCATATTTCACACAAGAGACCAATCAACATATATTGAGCTTGGAGGGGAACATTAAGATATCTAGCATGCAACTACCCAAGGATCTAGCTAAAAGCGAGAAGCATTATCCTACTATGCTTCACACACAAAAAAAAAAAAATGGTTGTACTCACAATAGATAAGGCAAATGTAAAGGCCAAGTTAATGCAAATACAATTTGCTATAACCCCTCACATGGAAGTTTTGCACAAAGAACTGCCCTATGCAGAGAATGTCTTGAAGAAATATCCCAATCTTTCTACATTGGAAGGCCTAGAACACCTTGTAGCTAAGAGAACCATCCAATTTAAACCATTGGAGATTGCACTAGACAATTGGGATGCTGATCTCAAAATAACAATGGAGGTAAAAAAAGATTTTTTGGCTAAGTATTCAATAAGTGCATAGAACCATTTGACATAAGTGTCAAAAAGGGGGAGATAAATAAGGAGACCCAAAGGGGGAGATACCCAAAGGGGGAGACAATACATTTTGGGGAAGATATAATAAATTGGGGGAGATAATAAAATTTTTAACTTTGAGAGACAATAAAGCCAAAAGGAAGCAAAAAACTACAAGGGGAAATGTATGAAAGGAGGAGTAAACACAAAGTAGAGTAGATAATGTAGAGCAGAATGACAAGGCACAAAATCAGACAAATCTAACATAAAGGAGTTTTGGATAAAAAATTGGAACATTACCTTAGGGGGAGTTGCAAATTTTGAAGATATAGAGTCTTTACAAAATTTTGAACAAGTTCCTTGAAGTTTTCTGCATATGCCAAACAAGAAATATATTACACTCATAGAGATCATATTCATAATATATAGTTAAGTGCTTTGACAATCATGTCAAAGTGGGGGATTGTTAGTCTCGGATTGGTTTTGACAATTGAGTGTCAACACACTTAAGAAATTCTTTAAGTTGATGCCGAGTATAATATAGATGCCAAGCTACAGTATGTGCCAAGCTATTCAAATGTCAAGTAGATAGACAGTGCTAAGCAAGCATGGAGTACTAAGTGACAATTGATACCAAGCTAGTATATGTGCCAAGTGAACTATAGGTGTCAAGCAAGACAAATACTATATATACTGAGCACTAGTAATTAGTATGTGTCGAGCATCAGCAAATAATAAGTGTCAAGTGACACTGTATTGTCATATGAGTTTTTGCCTTCACAAACTCAGTTGCAGATCATGTTGCATACTAGCTAAGAGAAAAATTATGAAGTCTAAAAGATAAGATAGAATCTTTTAGAGTTCCTATGTATTTTACATGTAACCAATGAAATAATTGTAAATCTAAAGGGGCAAAATGAACAAATCTCAACCGTAGATTCATAACAAACCCTAAGTCATGAAAACTTTTTAAGAAGGAAAAAGCCTCTTAATTTAGTTGTTGAATCTAGAAGAGAGAAGAGAAGAATTGAGAAAAGAGAAAAAGGGTCACTTATTGAAATAGGGGAAGAGAAAAATTACTTAGAATAGAATAGAGCATCAACACTTCAAATAGAGTTACATTAGATCAAGAAGGATCAGATCAGAAGAGACAGAACATCGATCTAAAATTAGAAATAAAAGGTTATAAGAAACTAGATAAAAAATTCTACTATACTTTCTAACTATTGTATTAGGAGAATGAAAATCTTATGCTAATAGGTTGGTTTAACAACAATATTGTAATTCCTTTAAAAGGGTGTCATTCCAAGTGAATGTTTGTAAAACCCTTGAGATAGGTGCACTTCTAACAAGGTGTTGAGACTTTAATAGGTTAGGCTTCTCATTGTTAGTGTAGTTTTTTATTTTTCCTATTTTGCTAGGTTTTTCCTACACTTTTAGTAATCTCGCTTAGGTTAATAAAGCATGTCTTATTAGGTGAATGGTTGTGAGGTGTCACCTTCCTACATGTGAGCATCCATTAGCTATCTTGGGAAGATACTTTGCTATCTTTAGTCTGATAGATGGTTGCTCCTCATTGGTTGGTGTTGCCACCTCCTCCTTCTTCCAAGCCTATATAAGCATGCTACCTAGCTTGTATTTGCATCTCTTTTTTTTGCATCCTCTTAATGTTATTTTGCTTCCAGCATTTGCATTAATCTCTTGGAGACTAACTCTAGATGCTATTTTGATTTTGTATCATTTGCATTCATAGTTTAGATATTTATTCTTTGCACTAGTTTTCTGGGTTATTAATCTTATCAAATTCTAACATGGTATCAGAGCTTTTCTATGTGCAAGAGTAGATTTTAGTTTCCTTATTTGAGAGATTCGGGGGAGGCAAATAAATTTTATTGTAGTTTTTTGAAAAATGAAGTATGGTCTTCTCTTGCATCTTTGGATGATCTTGAGAATCAGAAAAGTTTTGACAAAAATGATTTTTCTCTGGGTTTCAATTTCAAATCTGACAACCAACTTGCATATTTGGAGTTTTCAATTAGTTTTGCAGGTTCCAGCATGCCATTGATGGACTTAGGAAGCTGATCTAGCATTTATATGTCATATTCTAGTTGCTAGGGTCATTTTTTGATTTTTGGAGCCATTTTTTACTGTTAAAGGCATTTGATTTACACTACAACAACATCTTCTATACATCAGCAAGAAAAATGCTTTCTGAGTTTTTTTCGCAGCCCCGAAAAACTATTTGGGTATCTTTTAGATTTTTCATGCAAGCTGTATATTTTGCAGAATCGAGCACGCAAAGCTATAGCCATACCCCTCTCCATTGGCAGTCGTAGATTTGAACGCAGTTTTCAAATGTCTCATTCTTGCTCATATGGACTCCGATTTTGATGATTTTTGTTATGAACTTGGCTATTTTTTTGTGCTTTATCCACTAGTGGAGTTGTTTTTTATTTTCATGCATGAATTCTTCAGAAATTGTAGATTCTTAGCCGTGACTATGCACAGTTCTCATTTTGGAAACTTCAAAGGATCATAACTTTCTCATACGATCTCGTATCAAGGCGATTATTTTTTTGAAAGTGCATGATTTTTTGAGTAGATCACAATGATGCTATTTGTTTCCTTGATTATTGTGCCCAAGTTTCACTTTTAACATTTTCTCTTCATGAGGGTTTGTAATGCATTGAAATCAAGACCACTAAGTATTTATTTCTAGTGGTAGTTGTAAATGCACTAAAATAAAGTGCCAAATCATATTTCTTTGGGGGGGTTCTTTGATTGAGTAAAGAAGGGGTGGGCATTGTCGTGACTGGGTTCTCTTCTTTCTAGCATTTCTTCTCTGCATTTCTTCATCATGGATCAAACAAATATGCCCATCCTAACTCCATACAATTACTTTGACTGGAAATCACACATGAAAATTCACTTAAGGAAAGCTGGATTAAATAGGATAACTATGGGACTTAAAACTAAACTTGCTAAAGATGAAGATAAGCCTAAGTGGTTTAAAAAATGTGATGAGGAATTTGGAACATTGTGTTTGTCTGTTTCTCCTGACTTGCTATTTCACATTGAGTCTTTGGATACACCAAATGAAGTATGGACAAAGCTAGAAATACTATTTGGCACACAAGATTGAATGAGGGGTCATATGTTGGAAAATGAATTAATTAGTTTGAGTCCAGGCAATTTCAACACAATCCAAGATTTCTTCACCAAATTGAAATCACTAAGGCTGCAGTTAAAACAATGTGGAATTGAAAAGAAATACGAACAACTGATCCTTAGTATTCTCTCTAAGCTAAGTTTAGAATATTCTATGTTTGTCTCTACCTTCTATGCTACTAAGGGTGCACTTGGTACTCAATTCACCATGCCATCTTTAGATGATTTTGCTGTCAATCTCACTTGAGAATAGGACAAGCTAATCCAGATGGGCACTCTTACATCCTCTAAGTCACATGCCTTAGTAGCCAACCAAGGCACAAAAGAACAACAAGGACAATGTAGTAACAATAATAGTAAGGACAAGAAACAAAATAATAGTGAGGAGAAGAAGGATCAGATACTGGTTTCTTCAAAAGTAACTATTGATACACCATCTTCCAAGGGCGATAAGCCTAAGAAAGAAAACGTCAAATGTGCCTATTGTAAAAGACCTGGTCATGATGAACATAAATGTTTGCAGAAACAACTTGATCACTTGACATACATTCTTGAGAAGAATAATATCAGTATTCTTGAGTCTATCAAACAAAGTTCTAATGAAGGGTCTAACAAGGAAAAAGAAAACAACAAGGGGAAAGGAAAGGGCAAGGCCCTTTTTATAGTTTCTTCCTCACCATCCACTTGGGTTCTTGATTTGGGTACTTCACACCACATGGCTTCATCTAAGGAAGAACTTGCATCCTTGGAGCCGTGTACTATGCCTTCTATTTTGATGGGTGATAACACTCTTGTTGAGGTGTGTGGGAAAGGGTCTGTTGATATGGGGGATGACACATTCCATGATGTTCCTTGTGTACCCTCATTGTCAACTAATCTCCTATCAGTACACCAGATCACTCACACAGGTTTAGGCAAGTGGGTTGAGTTCACTCCTGATTCAGTGGAGATACGTGAGTTGCACAATGATTCTATAGTTGTAGTTGGGAGCGCAGATCATCAATCACGACTCTATATGTTTCCTCACTTTGTTCCTAATCCTTCTTTGACTATTTCACTCACTCACTCTAATGATGTGAGCAGATTATGGCATGAGCGGTTTGGCCATCTTAACTTCCACTACTTGCATCAGCTTAACTAGCAGAGCATGGTCACAGGGTTGCCTTCTACTCTGACATTGGAGTCAGTTGGAATACATGATAGATCTTCTAATGGGTCAGATTCACTTTAGCAGTCTTCTACCTCCACTTCTGATGAAGAGAGTGATTCAGAGGACTCACCTCCTTCCTCTCCTAGTCATCATTTATAGGTTGATGATTCTCCTCTAGATTCTCCATCTTCTGGTCCACTTTGGGCTAGACAGACCTTGCAGTTTGCAAGTGATTGGGTTGGGGATCCATCAGACACCAAGCAGACTTGTTCACAATTCCAGAATGCTCTACATATCTTCATTACTACTGTCTCAAATCCATAGTCCTTTCATGAGGCTTTTAGTATTTCTAAGTGGGATACAGCTATGCAAGAAGAGTATAGTTCCTTGATGAGGAACCACGCTTTGGATCTTGTCCCTTTTCCTAAGGGAAGAAAACTTGTTTGATGTAAGTGGATCTACCAGGAAAAATTTGCAAGCTTTGCTGGAGGTGTGAGATGCTTCATCTTTTGGGGGGCCTCTTCCTCTCACTTGGAGTCCTAATTTTCTTTGGGGAGTCTCGTTTCTCTCTCTTTTGGGGGAATTTTATGTACATGGGTACCTCATCAAGCTCGACTTGCCAGGACCCATTTCTACATCCACCTAAGCTTCGCTTATGGGGGGGTGTTAGTGTAGTTTTTTATTTTTCCTATTTTGCTAGGTTTTTGCTACACTTTTAGTAATCTTTCTTAGGTTAATAAAGCATGTCTTATTAGGTGAATGGTTGTGAGGTGTCACCTTCCTACATGTGAGCATCCATTAGCTATTTTGGGAAGATACTTTGCTATCTTTAGTTCCAATAGATGGTTGCTCCTCATTGGTTGGTGTTGCCATCTCCTCCTTTTTCCTAGCCTATATAAGCATGCTACCTGCTTGTATTTGCATCTCTTGTTTTTGCATCCTCTTAATGCTATTTTTCTTCTAGAATTTGCATTACTCTCTTGGAGACTAAATCTATGATGCTATTTTGATTTTGTATCATTTGCATTCATAGCTTAGATATTTATTATCTGCACTAGTTTTCTGGGTTATTAATCTTATCAAATTCTAACATTCACAAGGCAGACCATTAATGATAGTTAAATCTTTGTAACACTAATTAGTTATATATTGTTGCAGTGATAAATTGTGGGTTTCATCCCCACCCTAGTTTTACCTTCTCATTTTGGAGGGTTTTTGGGTGATCAAATCTTGTGTTATGTGTTTTCATGTGTTTCTTTAATTTCATGTTTATTATATATGTTTATATGCATGTGATTAATTTCAACTAAACTTTTTAGATGTTAAAATGTGTTACTTCTAATTCACCCCCTGACCCCCCCCCCACCCTCTTAGAAGTAATCTTCCCACTTGTGAATTCCAACAGTAGTTAGCTCATATTTGTCAAATCTTTGATTTAGCATATTTACTAGCACTCGACATCAATATGTTGTCATTCAACATCTATATTCACTAGGCCAAAACTTGTTCACTCAAAAAACACTAAAGTTTACTAATGCTCAACATGAACTAAAATTTTCTCCTTATATACAAAAATCACTTGGGTTGCACTATTTTTCATCTTTTCTCATAACCTCTTGATTTTCACTCAACTTCCACTAATTTCTAAGCTTGCACTGTCTACTCAACAAGGCTAGGCACAAATTATTCTTTCTTGATCTTCTTCCAGTCTTAATTGGAGTAACCTTTCATTTTAGACTTTAAGTAGATAAATAATAGACTATATTATCAATTTCTTACTTGGTCTTAGTATTTCTTTTATATACCAAATAACTCAACCTTTCTCTAGGTGCCATTGTTATCTCCTCTTTTCAAATCCTCTTCATCGGTTAACTAAATGATAGAATTCTAACCAAAAAGTAATTGTCTCACTGGCAAGTAGCAAGTTTGACATCATTGACAAAATAATAGTTTTTCCAGTACATGTTCTTCACTTCAAAATAATCTTATATCAACACACACACACACACACACACACACACACACACACACACACACACACACACACACACACACATACATGTACATGTACATGTATTTAAATAGTAACTTGTTATTATATTAATTAGATAATAATCAATAGTTGACATGTCTCATGCCTCTTCATATCTCTTCCTTAATACAAATAAGAGTGATATCATTTCCATTGAAAAGTATATACCAACAAGGAGATGAAATTACATTTGTACCAATTCATAGAATTAATAGAAGCATATATGTACTTTTTCTTCCCTTTAATTTGTATCAAAGCTTAGACAACTTCTTCTTTTTTTAATTAAAGAGGGGTAAATGCTTTGACCTAGAGCTATGAACCAGTGAGGTCACAAATGGGGGACCTCATCCCCATTAGATTTTAACCTTGATGGCAAGGATAACAACTCAACAACTTAACCATCAAAACATGCCACTATTGGAAAAGCTTAGACAACTTCATTATTATCATCATATTTTTATTTTTTTGTGTTGATCTAGTTTCAATGGAATTTTTGCAGAGTAGATTATTTTTCATAATCTTATTATAGGTTAGATATGAAAGGAACATCCAATAGAGTTGAGATGGATCAGTTTAATGACAACAATTTTGAGTTGTGGAAGCTTAAAATGAATGACATGCTTATATAAAGAGATCTATTAGCTAGATGATTTCTTCAACAAAAGCTCAAGCTACATTATCAAAAGATTGAGATAAGATAGATAAAAAACCAAGGGTTTGATAAGACTCTATTTTCTTAATTCTATACTTTTCAATGTTAATGAATAGAAAATAGTAGTGGTTCTTTGGAAGAAACTTGGTGATATTTATCAAGGGAAATTCTTGGTAGAAATAAGTTGTCTTTGAGAAAGAAGTTGGTTTCTTTGAGAATGGAGGAAGGATGTTTCAGTGTTGATCACTTGAATGCATTTCATATGCTGACTACATAGTTGAATTTCATTGGTGATAAGATTGATGATCAAGATAAATGAATGCTTATGTTAGGTTCTTTGCCATACTAATGAGATCACCTTATTATGGCTATTGGAAGCACAACAATCAGTTGGACAACTTGGAGGATGTGTTGGTTTTTTTTATTTAAAGAGATTTGAATAAAATCTTCTAGAATAACTAACGATATTGTAGATTATTGTGGTAGAAAAATAAAGAAAAGAAAGAAAAAGGACAAGAAGGGAAAACTCAAGTCTCTTGGGAGATCTAATTCTCAAAGGAAACATGTTGTAATTGTGGAAAACCTAGCCATCTTCATAAAAATTGCAAGGAGAAGAAGAAAAATAGAGGCAAAAAGGATTTATTTGATTATAACACTAATAAATCTTCTCAATATGATGTAGATACATCTTTTGTATCATTGGAAACCCATTCATTAGAAGAAGTATGGTTGATAGATTTGACTGCTTCTTTCCACATGACCTCTCACATAGATTGGTTTTCAAATCATGAGATTTTGATGGTGGAAGCATATATCTTTTTGATGACTCTCAATTGAATATTTATTATCATGTTACAGTCAATATTAGATTCCTTAATGGTAGAGCGAAGAGGATTAATGGTATACTACATATCCCTAGTTTGGCAAGAAACCTACTTTTAGTCAACATGACTAGTGATGTGGTTGTACAAGTTATTTTCTTGAGTGATGAATTTAAGATGACAATAGGATCCATGGTGCTTTCTAAGGGTGTTAGGATGTGAACCTTATATATTTTGGATGCATAAATAATTTAGTGCAATAACACTTATCTGAAGTCCAAGAAAAAGTTTTTAGATTCTTTGTTATCACCAGGAGATCAAGAAAAGAATAATATTATTGTTTCTAATTTTGAGCTTCATTATTTTTAGATACCTAAGTGTGCTAATAATTTGGAGATGAAGGGTCTTGGATCCCTAAAAAGTAAGTGCCTTATTGAAGGCCTTTATAATTGTAATATGAAGTTTGAGTTCTATGAACATTATATTTATGGTAAACAAGATAATGTTTGAATTCAATTATCATAAGTATTTTGGGGTTTTTGATTATATTGATTCAAATGTGTTTGGTCTAGTTAATATTCACTAAACATCTAGATCTTTGTATTTCATCCCATTCTTAGATGATTATAGTAGGACATTTTTGTATTTTATAGAAGTTAAAATGATTGAGCCATTGATTTTTATGAGAGATGTATTCGTGTGTGAATCACTACTCATGAAACATGGGTCAATGAGTTAGACTCAAAAAATACATATTTAAATATTGATAGCACTATCACAACTTGACTCATTGTGGAAATATCTCCCATTTATCAATTGATGAGCTATAGGATATTTATAGTGAATGGTTCAGAAGGCAAAAAACTTGGTGAAGGTTTTGAAAATGAGATTGCAAGAAGAGTGATTTTAACCATGGAGTAAACTTCATAGTTAAACATGCTAAATATGGAGTAATACTAGATTGGGTGGCTTCTAGGAAAGTCTCAATGCTTCACCTCTGTGACCATCACCTATAGATAATGAATATTAAGTGTTCTATTTATTCTCATGAGAGATGGATTCATATGTGAATCACTACTCATGAAATAAGGGTCAATGAGTTTGACTCAAAAAATTCATTGTTAAATCTTGATAACAATATCACAACTTGAATTGTTATGGAAGTATCTCATAATTATCATTTTATAAGCTTAAATAGATTTCTATTGAATGGTTCATAAGGCACTTTGGTGAAGATTTTGAAAATGGGGTTATAAGAAGAGTGGGTTTAACCATAGAGAAAATTCTTTAGCTAAGCTCACTCAAGTCATAGTAGTACTAGGGTGAGTGACCTCCCAGAAACTCTACAGCTTCACCTCTATACTAAAATCACATAGATGAAAAGAGTGCTAAGTGTTCCATTTATTCTCATGAGAGATAGATTCATTTGTGAGTCATTACTCATGAAACATGGGTCAATGAATTTGACTAAAAAACTACACACTTGAATCCTAATATAAATATCAAAATTTGACTTGCTATGGAAATATGTCCTACTTATTAGATTTTAGTTAGTTTAAGGAATTTAAATCCTTGTCTAAAATCAAGCACGTAGAAAAATTAAGTGTTTGAGGATTGATAATTGAGGTGAGTTTTTTTCCACTAGAATTTGATAGGTTTTGTACGGATCATGGAATTGAGAGAGATAAGACAACTCCATACACTTTACAATAAGATGGATATGTAGAGAGAATGAATATGATGTTGATAGAGGGGCCTAGGATTATCATTTACTTGCTAAGAGAAATTAAAGAATCACCATTGCAATTAAGTAACCATTATTATGTGATATCATCAATTATCCTACATAATAAAGTGAAGGATTTGCTAAGAACAAATCTACAAATCTAGTAGAACACTTGCATGCAAGAACCTACCACAAAGAAGAAATAGATAAAAGAAGACAAGGAGTTGGCTCTAAAGATATGATTTTTTTTTTTTTGTACATGGTGGAATCACATATTCATGAGACCTTAGTGCAAAGTTCAATTAGAATCACAATGAACTAATCTAGACCCAAGAAATTACTATTAAATAGACTCCATTAAAATCTCATGTTTTGCTAACTACAAATACTAAAATTGCTCTCAAACCTAAATCTTACTGACATTTCTAGAACAAGAGCATGCTATTAATGTAGATCTAGGTAAGTCTATATGATATCCATATGAAATGCCAATTATATGAAGATAATAAGACTAAAATGCTATGATATGTGAATGCATGATATGAAAACAATGCTAAATAAATCTAAAGAGATATCAAATGATGCTAGAAAGAAGCTAACACAACATTAATTCCCCACAAATAATGGTACTAAATGATAGCTCTAAATTCCTATAGTATGGATGCCTACAAACTTGGGTCTCTTTTCTCTTGATTTTCCCCCTATTTATAGGATTTTAGGAGTAGGTTGGGGTAAGGATCATGATTTTACTTTTCATTAGATGGTCACAAAAAAGTTTAAAATATCTCATAAGGAACCAAGAAGAAAAGTCCAAGAGACTTAGTTTGTGAAGGTAAATGAGGGATTTTCAATTCCTTTAATTTTGAAAAGGAGGATTTTCACTTTTAAGAGGATACATGACTTTTGTTGATCTATTAAAATGTTGCATTTAAATTTAACTTTTGTATTTACCTTTTTCAAAAAAAATTTAATTATTTTATGAATTATTTATCACCTTTTAAAAGTGATTATGGTCCTTTTTGATTTGATAGGTGATAGATTGATTTAATCACTCAGATGACCTAATGTTACTATTGATATGTAAGTCTGTTATTTTCCTCTACTATGTGATTTTTTCATTAATTTATATTTCTTGATCAAAACTCTCATTGTTTTTAGGTCTTTGTCAATTTTAGGGTGTCTAAAAATGCCCCTCTTTTAGCTAATATGCAAAGCATATTAGTTCAAAGACTGTCGTGATTTTCTGATTTTTAGCCTAATTTTGTTGTTTACCTAATCAAATATGTTTTCTTGATTTTTGATGATTTGATGTTTCATTGCTAACATTAATACAATGTCTAATCTAAAGTTGGTATGATCCATAATTGTTGATATTGTGTTGCTTGAAATCCTTTGCTTAGAATAATTTTCTTGGATGCCCTAGTTTATTTGATTGTCATAGAAATTTGATAGGGTATAATATTTTTGATGTCTAGAACATTTTGATGCCTTGATTTGATGTAGGTTGTAATTCCCATACAAAAATTAAATTAGGAAAAAT
Organism: Cupressus sempervirens; assembly: GCA_028749045.1. Classification (NCBI taxonomy): domain Eukaryota; kingdom Viridiplantae; phylum Streptophyta; class Pinopsida; order Cupressales; family Cupressaceae; genus Cupressus; species Cupressus sempervirens. The sequence continues at coordinate 41,997,182 of CM053789.1, forward strand.
AATTGACAATATTGGAGATTCCAATTTATTTTTTGAATAATTTTCATGATAAATTTCACTAGTAGACTCAAGTTGACAAAAAATATTTGTGCTTAAATGGAATAATACCTAGGTAATAGAAATTGGTTAGAAGGCATTAATTTGGGTGTAGAATCTTGAAAAATGTCATAAAAATGTCCTAAAGGAAGGTTAAATAGTTCAAAAGACCTTTTACCCATTTCATTATTACACTCGCAATCCATCTTTTATGTTGGAGGACCAAGCTAGCGAGGATGATTATCCCATTGTGAGAACATAGATTCAAGAAGGGTTGCCAATATGGGTGGCCAACCAACTATGGTGCCCGAGTAAGTCATCGACATCCTTCATAATTTTTTAATTTTTTTTGCCTAATTTTTTAGGGTTTTTCTTGAGTTCTCCCCATAAATGGTTAGATCTAACATTTTAGTACATTCAAAGTTTATTTTAGAGAATTTAAAATGTTTTAGTGCATTTGAAATTATATTGACATAGTGAAAGAACACATAGGGATAGAGTGTTGTGCAAATGTAGGATTCTATACAGTGTTTGCATTTTGTAGCGCATTTGAAACATTTTATAGCACATATGACCCAGATAATAGAACATATACAGTTTGAGGTAGATGTATCATAGGTGATAAATTTTTATAAGTGGGGTGTTTCTTTGGTTGTGCATATGTATAAGGCTATAACACTTTTCCTTTTGATAGCACATTCATGAGATAGAATAATGTATATGATAAACATGGTGGTGCTTCAGATTTGGATAGTACATCTGATCATTTCAATAGTACAAATATTGAGTTTTATAGTTCTTAGGATTATTGTAGCACATACATCTTAGGGAGAAGCACATGTGATAAGTGTATGTGGACATTTTTTTTTGTAGTGTTAACACTTGGTTGAATAGAGTATATGATTGATGAAATAGAATGAAGGAATCTTGCAATGCTTGTGGTATATTAAATAATGCATAGGAATAGATAAGGATTTGTTTGATACTAGGATGAATAGATAATTGGGTTTAATTGTGCATAACATTGCTCAAAATGTAGGATAGGATCTTGATGTGGAATTGATGAGACTAGAGTTGATTTAGGGACTAATTCACATAATGAGTCAAATAATAAGGAATGTTTAGTCACAAAGTGATGTGTAGGATCAATCATATGATATAAGATAGATGGAATAGGTTCCCCCCTCAGGATATAGAGTAGGAAGAACTCACATGTCTATCTCTAGATATAGAGTAGAACAAATAGCTGGTTCAAGATAGAACCATTAGTTGGATAGCTAGATATTTGTGTTTGATTCATGTAAGATAATCACTTGTGATGAAAAACTAATGTCATTGTTTGATTGTTTGATGAAATAAGTACATGGGCAAAAGCTCATCATTCATGGATTGTACCTATGGCCATTAGAGTTGACATGAAGATTATCGATGGTTGAGCAAAAGGTGATTGACTTGATGTGGGTTCACATACCTTCTATAGATGCCTCAATTTTGAGTAAGTAGAGGATTATTGGTTGTTTTCGTCAAGTAGCAGCACTCAGAAGAAATAGCTTTCACATGGCCCTAGGAGAGATGAAAATTACACCTAAGGATATATATCAAATTATTTTGATCCCTATTATGGGGGATCTTGTTTATTATGATAACATTTCCAATGGTAAAACATTAAAAGATGTAGTTAAGGATGGTATTAGAGATGATAGTGTGCCCTAGTTCTAGATGTTATAGTATGAACTATTGCCTATAGTATTAGCCAGATCGATAGGGGGTGTCTATTGCTAGATAGGTGAGGGTGTAGATGTCCCATTGGATGGGGTCATATTATTCAAGATATCATTGACCAACCGCAAATATTTTCATGGGGGAGTTGCATATTAGCCTACTTGTATCGTGATTTATATTAGGTGCTATATTTAGGGGCTACTTTAGTATCAATAGGGGTTGTATTATTGTAGATATGGACATGGAGCATCTTCCCACTGCCAAACTGATATGTGTGTGCTAGTGGTCATAAGATATGCCATACATTAATGTGTATCTAGGTGTGATCATCCAACCCCATCATGGAAAGAAATAAGTTCTAGTAACATATGTTGGATGACCTTAATGAGGTCATGTGAATATCATACAAATGTACAAAGCCATGCGTACAAGATTAGGATGAGATGGTTAATTTCTTTGGTCCTTGATATTTTCTTGGCTGGATCCCTAGGGTGATAAAGAGATTCAAATTTAGGTGGGTAGTCTAATAGTTTAGTAATCAACAAGGGACACCCCATGAAGTGACATATTATGCTCGAGTTCAGACAAAAAGGCCCAAATGGAGTTAGACATTAGAAAATGAGACCTTCTAAGAGCCATTTATGCATATGATAGAAAATTGATATGTATTGGCTTTGAGGGATGGGGAGGAAAATGTAGGGATAAAGGGAGATTATATTAAGTGGTCCATAGAGAATTTCTTTCATAGGTACAAAGTAAAGCTGATACCCAAGATAGAGGAAGAGTCTAGTGGGGGAGAGGATGATAATGATGATGAACAAGGGAGAGGTAGGTTTAGAGGAGGAGGCAGAGGTGGAGCTGAAGTGTAGAGGAGTTGTGGGGGCTGAGGTAGGGTAATAGTGTTACCATGGTGGAAGATTTTTGTACATGACCTAGTGAAAAGGCTAGGGGATGCCAAAGTAGATAGACCTAGAGAAGTCCATGGGAGAGTTGGGGTGGTGATGAGAGGCATCATATGTAGTGACACAAGGCTAAGTAGGAGGACAACTAATTTGGATATAGGAAGGCTAGCTCATACTAGGGATATGTTATCAAATGATGTTCAATTTTTTAGGAGACAAAGGCCACGTGTACTTGTTCCTATCACAAGGTCATCGATAGGTTTTTGTAGTGCCAGTGCCACCACCATTGACATTAGATGTCCCAATAGACACAAAGACTCATATGAGGGCCATAGAGACACATATTGGATTGAAGGGGACACAAATTATCCAATTGAATAATACAACACAATAATTTATAGCCTTGATGGCACTGAGGCCTCCACCTACACCACCATTGAGGATAGATGGGGAAACTACTAGTCAAGAAACCTCATCTATTCTTGGGCCACATCTTATAGATCCAATAGATCATGATCCATGACATGGGATGAGTTCCCTCAGTGATTGGGAACCTTTTGATCAGACACACATAGATGATGCCTATGGTGAGACACAGGAGTGGTTTGTATATCATGTTTATTGGCTTATCATGTGTATCATTTATGATTATGACCTTTTGATATATGATGACTTGGTCATTTTGACGTAGAATAATGTTAGCTTTTTAATGTTCAATTTATTGAAGATTTTTGATGTTGAGAATTTCACACTTTTATATATCTAATGTCATGGATATGTGTATGTGATTTTGTTGTTTTATTTATATGACAGTCATAGATGTTGATTTAATATGGATGATTAATGTAGTAATGTGTATGATTAATTTAGTGAATAGATTATTAATGTAATGACATGATATATGGATAATGAATGTAGAAATGAAGTGAATAAATGAATGCATGAATGAAATGTGATGTAATGAAATACCATGAGAAATAGGATAGTAAAATAGATGGTAATGAAAGTGTTTTGATAAAAGGATGACATCCAAATAACACAAACTGAAAATGATGGCCAAAATGAATCAAATAGGTGACTATAGTAAAAATAATATATGATGAAAGATGATGCTAAAGTAAAATGAATAAGCGAGGAAGAGGGAATTAGTGAAACAATAAGATCATGAGAATGAAAATGAAAATGAGTGACAATGAGAATCTAATGTAATAAGATGGGTTGATGAGAGAAAATGAGAAAGTAATAGTAAAATGAAATAAGGAGCAAATAAATAAGAAAAGAAAATACTATAAATGGAAAATGAAAATGAACCAATGAAATGCAAATGATTTAGGATTAAAAAAGTAATAAATGAAATGTAATAGATGACATGAGAATGTAGTGAGAAACATCATAGAAAAATAATAATAGGAGATGAAATGAGATGAAGAGATGTAACTCAACATTTGAGATTCAAAGGCCACAAAGGAACTTCAAGGCATCAATGATGGGTGTGAAATAGGGAATGCATAGAACAAGATTGATAATGGTAGAAAAAGAAGTGGGAGATGAGGGAAAAGTAATAGAAACTTTTCAGATTTGAAGGTCACATAGTCCAATAGATGATATGAATGGTGCACGGTAATGAAGGAAATAGTGACCAAAAATTTTCAGATTTGAAGGTCATGTAATGTAATAGGTAAAATGGATATTATGGTATAATGAAGTGTCATGAATGGTGGTGATGTTGTGATGAAACAAAGTCCACAACACTTGAGTATGAAAATATCTCTATGATGTTGATACTGTTGTCTTCCATTTAATAGTCACATCTTATTTTTATTTTGTTGGATGATTTTGTGTAGGTGTTCTTGTGTATTTTCCATTTTTGTGCCAACCATTCATTTTTAATGTACCCAAGATGAAATAAAAACTACATGGATGCAACTACCTATCACATTTTGTAAAGAGATACAAAGTAAATATCATCATTGAGTGCCTAACCAAAACTACCTCAGCTATGGTAACATGAATACTCCATCATGCCAAGAATCATGGCCAAAATCACATAATATACATGATAGATATGATATCATTAAGAATAGAATGTATTACCACATTAAATGAAAACAAACACACAAATAGACACATGTCAAATAAAGAAACTCACCTAACATATCATGCAAAACTAGTTGAGGTACACATGGCCTTCCAAATGAGAGGAGGGACTTACAAGTGGACACTAATAATGTGCAAAGTAAAAGGATCAATGGATTAGAACAAAAAAACCCAAAAGAAAATAAAGGATCATGACTATATCATGACACCTCTAGTCAAATACATAAACAAGGTATTACAAGATTATAACAATAGAAAAGGTATTATATGTAGACTAGACGTACTGATAATTGTATGCAATAGTGTTAAGTTTGTTTAATTCTTTGTCGATAAAGTTGTTGTAGGATTCTGGTAACAAGTTGTGGGGAATGCCAGTGGCTATTATGTACTAGAAAAAATGATGATTACATTGGAAGATACATATTAATCAAGATCAGGGCATTATAATGTTAGAGCAGAGTGCCAAGTGTACTTGGTACTAGTGTGGAATGTTGCATAGAGTGAACATGTGGCAAGGTTAGTGAAGCATAGTGTGTACTAAGTAATGGCCATAAATACATGAGTATATACATTTGAAAAGAAACATAGTGAAGAGATGGGTAGTGCAAATAAAAAATCATGTCTTCATCCTGGTACCTCTATTCAAATACATCATTGAGGTACTAGAAGCTCATAATAATAAAAAATCCATTGTATGTGGATCAATATTGTCGATAGTTGTGTAAAAAATTGTCAAGTTTGTTCAATTCTCTATGGATAAAGCTATTTTAGGATTCTGGTAACAAGTTATGGGTTGTCCCATCAATAATTGTGCAAAAGAATGTATGGGGATTATATTGGAAGATATGTGTCTGTGGGGATTATGGTACTATAATATCATATAGAGCGACAAGTGTACTTTCTACTAGTGCAACATGTTTCATAGAAGAACATGTTTCAAAGCTAGTGAAGTATAGTGTTTGCTCAGTGATGGCCATAAGTAGATGAGTATGCACATATGAAAATAAACATGGTGAAGGGACATGTAATGCAGCTATTGTGAGATTTATTTGTTTGAGAGGCAAAGTAAGTGTACATTTGAAAACATGATGTTCTCACTAGACTAGTTACAACATGAGGAAAAGATGGGGGATGTTAGCCAAGGAAGATGTGTGAGGAAAGGATAGAGGGAAAAGCATGTCCAATGTACGTCCAACAAACTAGTGTATCAACCTAAGCTCCAAGTGCTAGTTCATGAGTAGGGTGAGTCAATTCATGTAGAGCCAATACAATGACAACTTAGGAATTAAGAAGCCAGGGTGGAAGAAACTCCTTTGTTAGCATTGACGATGTTGTTAGGGAGTGCAATGCAATAGGCATTATAGGAAGAACTAAGGGGAAAATTTGATGATATAGGAAGAAAGTAATCCACTCAAGGCAACCAAAAACATGTCAGAACTAGTGATAGAGGTAGGAGCAATGGACTCTTTGAGGAAGACTATAGGAAAATGTTAGAGAGTGAATGAAAATGTCAATGTGAATGAGGTATGAGCAAAAAGTTAGTTGATTAGCCTCAGGATCTTGGGACAAAGCTCAACAAAAGAGGAGATGGGTGTATTGAGTGCCATACAACCATAGCTAGAGGTAGAGGGTGGAGTACAAGCAATAAGTGAGCTAGAGGATTTATAGAAACTGTTGGCCAAGGAGAGAGTATACTATGGAAATGTAATGCAAAAAGTCACATTTTTGTTGGTTTTGATAGATAACACTCATGATGATGGAGCACAAATAGAAGCAAGATGGCTCCAAGTGGTGGTGAGTACAAAACATATGTGAGTGCGATCATTGGAAGCTAAGGTACAAGTGGAAAAATCATGATTATAGGGGAATTATGTAGTGATCTAGGATGAGAAAGCATGGGAATAGAGGTTACATGACTTGTTGAGGATGGTGTAAGAAGGATTCGAAAGCATGCAAAATTAATTGGTGTTACTGTAGGTGTAGTTAGATTCTTCTAGGGATGTAGTGTCAAAAATGAATAGTGTGTCATTGTAGCTACAAGAGTAGTTAGTAGCTAATGATTCAAAGGTGAGGTAGCTACAACAACTATTGAATGAGATGAAAGAATATGTGGAGCACTAGAGAATGGCAACTAAACAATTGCAACAGGAGTGAGACATGGCTCAGTGGGTAATCACTGTGCCAAGTATAAATAAGGAGGTGGATGACACATTTGTAGATATGAAAAGGACTAAAAAAGTACATCAAGAATTCACCTATTATATGGGGATATATTATCTTTCAATCTCCTTGGAGTAGTGATAGGAAACCCAGTTCTTGGATAAACAATTTAAGCAACTTTTGGATGCTAAACTATGTAGTGGGAGGTTCTCGATACTAATGGATGTTGTTTGGTTGTGAGGGGGATCTACCCCATGAGCCTCATCTTCTAGGATTGGGCTCAAAGAAATGCCCCTAGTTGGAAATCCTAACTTATCACCTCTATAAGGGATGCTAGAATAAGTGATTTGATAGATGTTATTATGAATGTAATACTTCTTTTTTTGCAATAGTAGAATTAAAGAGTTTGTTTTTTGTATGGAAATAAAAAATGGTTACTAGGGCTTATTTTGTATTCATGGGATATGTGATTGAAAGCATCTGATAATTATGGACATTTCTATTTTTGATATTTGTGTTGATATAGTTTGGATTTTTTCCGTATGTTTGTCATTATTTGGATAATTTTGGTATTCTTTGGAAATATTTGGAAACTTGTCAATATCCACAAAAGTGTGAGTGATTGGATATTTAGAGGAAGATTAACTTTCACTTATTGTGGTAACCAAATGCTGATGTGGACTACCAATGAAAGATAAGTAAAAATGTGCATAAAATTTTGAGAGTCGAAGTGCACATGGTAGAAGAAAATAGGAAGTGCTAAACCACAAATTGCAAAAGTGTAAAATTCTTTGTAAACCAAAAAGCTTAGGGAAAAAGTTAAGATTTTTTATGGTACTAGCAAAAAGGCATTTCAACCTACAAGAGGCTCTCATGGCCTAAAAAATCCACTAGGAGACCCAAAGAGATGTTGGAAGGCCAGAAAGGCTGCCATTAGGGCATTGAAAAATGCATTTGGGACTAAAAAAGCACTAAATGGTCTTTGCAAAAGATGTTTGGACCTAAAAAGGAAAAATGAGGCCTTGAAAAATGTGTTTGGGCCTAAACGGGGAAACAAGGCCTCAAAAAAGGTGTTTGGGCCTAAAATGGAGTTATGAGGCCCTAAAAATGGTGTTTCAAGGCCTGAAAAGATGGTGGAGGCCATTTTAGTCCCTCAAAAACAAATTACTTATTCTTTGCCACAATTAAGTGGTGATGAAAGAGTGTGATAGATATCTACAACAATCCAAATAGTGTCTAAATTACCGATGTGTCCTTAAATTGTAAAGATGACTCATGAGATCATAAGGACATTAAAGGATATCATTGATATATTTGTTGAAGGGTGCCAGATCAGTCATGGTCTCTGTAACATAAATAAGTTTGAAAAACCCATTTGCATCTTTCTGAGAGACACAGAAGCAAGAATTCTTTAGTGATCCACATTGTGCTAGATTTTCCAAGGCCCTTAGATATGTTTCAAGATATAAAAACACTGCTTCTTAATTAATTGGTGCACTCATTTATTGCCTTTGCTAGAACTACAAGGGAAAGGAATAAGTCATAAAGCATTTAACTATTTTTCAATGGAGGGGGCCTCACCATTGATTTCATATAAAACCAATTGAGGTACACAAACCCATCCTTAAAGAGTAGCAATTATGGCTAGACACCATCTTGACATGAAATCAATGGATTATCGGATTGAAAAATACAAAAAAAATCTATGTCAAATTAAAGACAATATTTGTCACATATTTGTAATTTATCATTTTTTTTTGGGTGATTTTTTTGTTGATTTGTGTGACTATTTTTGATAATTTTGGATTTTTTTTTACTCTTTTTTATGATATTGTTTTTTGACTCTTTTTTATTTTTAAAAAAAGTTTGACTGTTTTTGATGAATTTTTTGACTAATTTTTATGATTTTTTATATTCCCTTTTTTTAAAACTATTTTTTATGTTGTTTTTTAATATTTTTGTGACTATTTTTTATGGTTTTTATATTTTTTAAAACTATTTTTGATGGTTTTTGATATATTTTGACTATTTTTTATTATTTCTAACTTGGTGGTAGCAAAAGGATGATGAAAGTGAGATTTGTTGGAATATTGAAATCACTGGGGCCATTTCAAAGCACATAAAGAGTTAAGGAGACCAAAAGTGGGTTGTGAAGTCTAAATGGGAGCTCAAAGAGCTATACTAGGAAAAATGGGGGCAAAACACATTTTGGGACTACAAATAGAATTTTATGAAGGCTAAAATTGATTTTTTAAATGTGTACCAATTTTCATGTTATTCATGCCTGTGATATCTTAGAACATAATTGGACTCCATGTTACCTCTGAGTTGCTCATCTTCCCTTTGTTCCTATTTTTGCTAGTTATCTTTGTTCTGAATTGTTTTTCATACCAAGAAACCACTAAACTATAACTCACAAGTGTTTCTCAATTGGACATGTGTAAAATTAACTCAATTGTGCTAGGTAGTGTGAAGATATAAAATGAAAACTTCACAAACAAGAAAAATTTGGCATAGATAGTGTTGTTATAGCCATGTCCTATTGTATTTTCATATTGAAGGACTTGTGTTGTTAGGGAAGTCCAAAGGTGTTATCTCTCACTCTTTTTATGCCAAAGGTGCTATCTCTTGATCCTTTTATACTAGATTCCTTTTCTTTCTTTTTTTCCTTTTCTTCTATTTGGAATGTTTTCTTTTATTTTTTAGATTTTTAGATATGACATAGTTCTTCAAGGCTTTAGATATAGAATCATTTGAGATGGATACTATAAATGGGTTCTGCTAGTTCTTCTCCATCACAATTAGAATGTTTGTAAGTTCCTGTCCCAAAATATTCTATGATGATAGGAGGGCCAATACAATTGGCCTCCAAATTTCCCTTTTTTTCTCATGTTTCCTAGTTATTTAGAAATTCTTAGAGGACTAATATCCATTTTGGAAAACACAAGGCTTCACCTTCTTGTTGTAGTATTTGAACAGTCTATTCTGATACACTTTAAGATTTTGTGTGTTGTGCATTGATATTCTTCTAGGAATTCTAGTTGTTCTAAATGAGATACTCTATAGTCATCATCTAACATCACGGAGGGTGACTCTTAGAGGTGGTATTTCAACTTTTAAATGTAGAATTTCTTCAATACTATAGACCAAAGAGAAATGTGATGCACCTATAGGCATTTGACAACTTGTTCTATATCCCCATAGGGAAATATATAACTATAAATGTCAATCTCTACTAGTGCTATTGATGGTTCCTTTTAGGATTGTAACAATGTTTTTATTGGTGGGCTCTACTTGGTCATTGCCCCAGGGATAGTAAATAGATGATGAATGATGGATAATGTGAAACATTTCACATAGTTCATCAACTATTTGATTTTTAAAGTACAAAGCATATCCATTAAGATGGCATGAGGTATGCCAAACCAAAAAATGATATGATTCAAGGTAAATGAGGAGATTAATTTTTTGATGGATTCTTTGAACAATGTTACTTCAAACCATTTGGTAAATTATTCACTTGCAATAATAATCCATTTGTGTTTATTGGAGGAAGGTGGATGAATTGCACTAATCAAGTCAAAACCCTAGTAATAAGAGAGCCATGGTATGACTATAGGGTTGAGTTACTATACTGGAGCATGAATAAGTTTGCAATGAATATGATACTTCATACAAATCTTGAAATTATTGATATAATCCCTTTCCATTGTGGGCTAGAAATAACCTATTCTAAGGAGTTATTTGGCTAGCCTAGAAACACTAGAATGTGGCTTGAAAATACCAACATGAATCTCTTTAGATAAATCTTAGACTCATCAGTTTCTACACAACTAAAAAAATGCCATCTAGACCTTTCTTATATAATGTATCAGCCAGCAATGTGTAACCTGAGGTTTGTCAAATAAATTTTCATTTTTGGTTTTAGGATAAGGTAGAGGGAACAATTTTATTGTGTAAATAGGCAAAGATGGAATCATACCAAGGGGAGTTGAGAGTGTACTATGGAAAACAATGTGGCATTCTAAGTGAGTAAACATAGGTTGAACTGTCTCCTCTAATAATAATTCATATCTTTCTTGTTGATCCTTTAACTGGAGTAGAGAGGCCAAATTAGCCATAGCATCAGCTACCCTATTCTTTTCTTTAGGAATCTACTCAAATTCAATCTGAATAAAGAATTCCTTGAGAGTATCAACCAAGTGTTTGTAAGGTGGCAATTTTTTCATCTTTAGTTTGATACATGTCATTCACTTGATTGATGACTAGTTGGGAATCTACATAGACCTCTATTGTCATCAATTTCCATTCTAAGGCTAATTTAAGACCAAGAACTAAAGCATCATATTCTACCATATTATTTGTTTATGTGAACAATAGTTTGTATGACTTTGTGTTGGTCATGCTTGAAGGTGTTATGAGGAATATACTGACACCTGAGGCATGATGTGTGTATGAACCATCAAAGTAGAACTTCCATGTGACTAGCTCTATCTAGAGGATATGTATATCTAGAAAATCAGCTAGGATGAGATTGAAGCTTTCCCAAGGTGCATCTACTAATTGGTCTTCAATGGCTTATCCCTTTATGAATTTTCTATCAATATATTCAATGTTAAACTCACTTAGGATCACTGCCCATTTAGGTAGCCTTCCTATTAATGTTATTTTACTCAAAAGACACTTGAGTGGGTCTATTTTGGCTATGATTTTTACTTTGTGGGTCAGAAGATAGTGTTATAGCCTTTGGGAAGAAAATACTACTGCCAAACAATCCTTTTCAATAAAAGTGTAGTTTGACTCATAGTTTACTAAGGTTTGACTAATGTAGTAGATGGATCATTCCTTGCCTTGGTCATTCTCCTATGCAAGGAGTGCTCCTATTTATTATTCTGTCAAAAATATATATAACAATAAGGGTTTATGTGGTATAGGAGGCCCCATAATAGGTGGATTCATTAGGTAATTCTTGAGAAGGGAAAAGGTCGCTTTACACTGATTGTCTCTCTTAAAAACTATATCTTTGTGCATAAGATGGATAAAAGACACACACTTCTTGGCTAGTTGGGATATGAATCCATGAACTGAATGAAGTGTCCCCTAGAGGGAACATAGATGGCTTAGGTTCTTGGGAGGTTACATAGTTATAATAGATTGGAATTTTTAGGATCAACTTCTTCTATCCCTTTTATAGAGATAATATAACCTATGAGCTTTCCAGTTTGTATGCCAAAAAAACATTTCTTAGGATTTAGTCTGACTTGGAAGGTAACCAGATGTGAAATATTTTATCTAAAATTTGTAGATGGTATTCATGAGTATGATATTTTTTGAAGAGGCAATATACATAATCTTCCATAAAGGTATGCATCATGTCATGGAATATAGTGGTCATAGTGTACCGATATGTAGCTCCTACATTTTTAAGGCTAACAAATTTTCTCACTAAAAATAGTGTTCACTTTTGTAGACCAAGAGAAAATAGTGTTCAAATTGATCATTGTCCCCGTGTTCAACTTCTATGAGAAAGAATTTCAAAAATAGTGTTTGGAACTAGAATGCTTCATTTTGTGCATCATCACCTTGGGGAGTAAGACTAGATATCTATTCCATATCTACTTTTGAATTAGTTTGTCATGACCTAGCTCTATGTGTTGAAGAGGGAGTCTGAGCTAGAGGCAAACTCTTGTTCTATGATAGTGCTCTATGTAGGAATGTTAATTACATCACATTATTTATCATAGGTATATTACTTAGATAGAAAATCAAATTCCCATTTGGTAGAGTCATCATCATCTTCATCATAAATGGAATCCATGAATGTTTCTTCTATAATATGCAATTTAGGGATCGATAGGTTTATATTCTTTAGATGGGTTGTACTTTGATCTACAATGTCCTTCTCCTTTTGTACCCAAACCAAAGTGGAGGAGGAGGGATCTCTATGTCTATTCCATGACTTATCTAGTTGTGGTAGATTAACATAAGGTGGAAAAGCTTCCTTTTATTTTTTTGAATAGCACACTCCTATTTTCAATTTTTTGGGCCTAAACTACGTTGTTAGCAATTCCACAATACCTTCCCCTTGGTAACCCATTTTTTAGTTAACTCATAGGGTAAAAGTACAAACTTGTGTCAACTTTCAAGCTAACTTATCAGAATGAATGAATTTGAGTGTATCTATCTAAAAATCAATTTTGTTCAAACATATTATCTAGATAAATTCATTCCAGCTAAGATATATATGGCCTCACATGTTTTCAATTGGAAACGTCTATTAAATGCATGTTTTATACTAGTTTGTATCCAATTACTAAAGAAATTAAATTATTTTAGAAAAATGGTGTTTCAATAACTCTTACTTATTTTTATGATATATTTTTAATAACATATAAAATCTATTTCATAGAGCTCAAAGTCAAGACTATTCTCATATATAGTTTATAATGATTTGATTAGTTATAGTATATTATAATCAAAAAATTCTATAACCACGTATTTTAATACTCGAAAAAATATTAAGTTATATTAAAAAAATTAAAAATTATATGATATTCTAAAGAAGAGATTCCTCTTCTAAAATGTATAAATTATGTCCTAGTTAGAATAGATTTATTTTTCTAAAAATGTGGTGGGAGATGAAATTTTAGGTGAGTTGAAATTTGAATCATTATAAAAGAGAAAATATAGGTCTAAAGATGCTTTTTATTTTTATTGTTGTTATTGATAACATAGTATGAGATCAAAGGGAAATAATTGTATTTCCATATAGTTTTGTGGTAGGAACTAGACCCCTAATTTTTAGTTTTTTTTATTAGCTAAAAAAATTTGTATAAAAATTAGGAAAATATATCAATTCTTATTCCAAATTGTTGGTGTAAATAAGTATTTACTATTTACACTTGCTTAATTTTTCTGAGGTTAATGCATTAGTTTATTACTTATTTATTAGTCACTTAGGAGTATGCAAACTCTTGTGATTTTTCATGTTGACAACATAGGAATTAGCACCTCTTTTATGCACATGGTGTCTACAACATCTCCACTTGAGATACAACTTGTCATTCTTATCCTCTCATCTAGAACTATGGATAAGATGTTTACTTAGTGGTAATGCTTAGCTTATCTCTTGGCTCTTTCTAGAGACATTCTAGATGCTTCCTAAGAGGCCTTTATATATAGGCAATCCTAGTGTGTTTGTACGTACACATAGTGATGTATCAAGACATGCTATGTTATATTGATCATACTCTTTGGTCTACATTTGTGCTTGCGTTTGAGTTATAAGACCTTGGGTGAACTTTTCCTAAGGAAAATTCTTACATGGTATCAAAGTTCTAGGAGAATATCTCTTCACAAAGCTATTCGAGACTATCCTATTGCTTCAACACCTAGGCCTGAATATAGAGTATTAGTGTTATTGGAAGCATCTAGAGCCAAATCTAACCTCACCGTTATGTCCAAAATGTTGATTCAGTAAAAATTGACTATAAATTTAGCTACCCTAGGCCAAAGTCAATCATGAGGCAAATTATTTTTACAAATTGGCTCCTAGATGCCCTAATTTGCAACTTAGGTATGGTCATTTTGTAGATTAATTAGTTGTTTTTTGGATCTATAATTCATTTGTCTCTACATTATTTTTAGAATATTTTCAAAAAAATTTAGTCTAGGTGGTGTTGCAAAGAAATTTCTTTTGCACAGGTATTGGGTAATCACACCTTGACCCTACATAGCAAGCATCACACAATTTCTCAATAGTATATTTGCTAATTTATCGCACATCACAACATATACTAGTGATCGCACACCACATAATTCTAGTGAAAACCTTCACAACCCGAAGAGAAGTTATGTTGATTGTGCATGGGCTTCCTTTTATTCACATTGTAGTCCTCAATTCAAATTGATGTAGGATTTTTATTTGCAGACCCAACACTGTATTTAATTTTTTCCTGCCACAAAGTATCATAGTGATTAGCAAAATGATTGGTCCTTCCTCCACATAGGTGAGTTTGGATATGTGCCCACTTCAATATCCTCCATGTGGTATGACAACATTAGTGACAACGATCACCTCCACACTTTCTGAAATAGTTAGCCAAACTATGGACTCTCTACCATGAGGAGTACAGTTAGCTAGACTACCATGTTGTCCTCTCCCCATGTGACCAGATTGACATTAATAGACAACTCAGCTCCATACTCAACATTAGCCAATTGTATGTGACATATGTCACACATCCATATACCCAGTCATCTTGGCACATCAACAAAACAAGCATTTTTGCTGATGTCATCATTTCAAGAGGTTAAATTTGAAGGTCATCTAACCATCATTTCAAGGCATTTTATAACTATTGTGACTTCTGTTTGGCCATCAAATTTAAGCTAGTAGTTTCCTACCTAGACCCCTCTTTAGAAGTATTTTTGATTGGGCAACCTGAATTTCGAGGCTATCACTCAGTCATCTAGACTCCAAATTAGGTTTGATTTTTTTGATTTTGGGTATAATTCCTAAAAAATTTAGTGGTGGTGTTCTTCTTTGGTTTTGATGCAATGATTTGTTAGAAATTGCATTTTTTGGTGACTATACCTATCTAATCCTACATTTTACAATTTAGAAAACTCCATATGGGCTCATCTGGACTAAAAAATAGTTTTCATTTTTTTTAAATACCTAATTTTTTGTCTACTTTCTAGATCTACAATAAAATTCTAGGGTTTTTTTGAACAACAATATCACTTTTAGAACTATGGCCTTTTCTGCATTGTATTGCTAGGTAATCAAGAAGAACAAAATTCAAGTGCTAGGTACTTCTAAGGATTCAACTCCACCACTTCAAAGGGAAAAGGTTAAGAACTTATGGGAAAATAAAGTTCTTCTATGGAATGGATTCTTGACTTTGGTACCTCCTATCATATGGGTTCTTTAAAGGGATACTTTTCTTCATTGAAGTAGTCACTTGTACCACACATCTTCGTAGAAGATGATATTAAAAAGGAATTTGAAGGGAAAGGACATTGAGAAATGAAAAATGGTGAATTAAAATATGTTCTCCACATTCCAAATCTTAGCTCCAATCTCCTCTTAGTTTACCAAATCAATCACCTTGGAGATGGTGACAAAGTTGAGTTCCTTCTAGATTTAGTTACTATGCAATCTTAGAGATGATTCATCGGTTGCAGTGGGAAAATTCAATCATAACAAGAGGCCTTATTCCTTCTCCAACTTTGTGCCTAAGTCTCCTTGTCAAGCCTTTTTGACTCACTCTACTTCACAAACTAAACTATGGCATGAGTGGTTTGGTCATCTTGACTTCTGATATCTTCAACAACTTTGCTTCAAACAAATGATCAAAGCTTTACCTAACATCAACTTTTCTAAGAGTGAATGTTCATCATGTTCAATGGATATGCATCTTGAAGAGAAGTATGATAAATGAAAGTCTTCATGAGCACAAGTTGTTCTCTAGTTGGTTCACATGGTTTTAGCAGGACCTTTTGCAGTGACATTAGTTAGCCAAGGCTGCTACATCCTTACTTTTGTTGATGACTTTTCATGATTCGCATGGGTCTACTTTCTTCATTGCAAGAATGAAGTAGTTACTAAGCTTCAAGCCTTTAAGACTCATGTTGAACACAAATCAAGGAAAACTATCAAGTTTCTATGGATGGACAATGAAAGAAGATATGTGGGTAGAAGACTTTAGGACTTTTGCAAACTTGATGGAATTGATCTTTAGAATCCACCAACATTCAGTTAGCATGAGATAGATGTTGCAACACTGAGGATTAGGACTGTCAAATACATGACAATTTTTATGGTAAAGGCCAAGTCTATTGATCCTACATTAGAAGTTGACACTATCAATAGTTCCACTCATATACTTAATAGGTCTCCTTATATTACCTTTGATGGAAAGACTTCTTTTGAGGCATGGTATAGCCAAAAACCAATTGTGAGTCATTTTAGTCTTTAGTTGTCCAACATGGGCAAACATATCTTCTAGGGGATGCAAGGCACCAACACCTAGGCCTTGTACTTTCATAAAATATGAAGACAATATGATAGAATACTAACTTATGGATCCAGAGACACAAGAGATCTTTGTGGAGAAGGATGTACACTTTGAGGAAAGTTCACCCAACTTATCCTCTAATCCTCTCCACACTTCATATACTATGGAAATTGATAGTGACACCATCGATAGTGCTTTAAAAGATTCAGATGCGTCAGGTTCTATTGATAGTTGCAACAAGAGGTAGTGACATCAGTCTAGTCCACATGCATATATTGCCATAGTGATAGGTCTAGCACAACAAGGTACATGTTTTCTTCTAACTCTAGCTTTAGTTGATGACTTCTTGGTTGACATTGTAGTTTTTTTTGTGGAGTCACACACTACAAATTTGGGAGACATCCTTGATGATTTTCATTTTATCTTTGATGAAGATGATCCTTCTACAATTGTTGTGAGGGCTCACTCTGACCCTCATGTCTCAATTCTCTACATGATCAATCTTCATAGGTTAGTGTGAATGTGGATACTTATATATATTAGTTGGAGGAGTACTCTTTATTAGTTGAGGAAACATTTTTGGAACAACTTCCATAGATACTTGTGTAGGTTTTAGGGCCACCATACATCTTTGAGGCTATACCTTTAACTTGGTTTCTTTGAAAGGGGAGGAACACCATTCTGCACTCTTCTACCAACTTCTACCTTGGAGCAGGTTTCATTGATCAACATTCTTCCTTTGGGGGGGACTACTTTTTCTCTTTTCCTCTTCTCTTTTATTTGGAGGGGGAGGACTTTTTCCTCTTATTAGGTTTTGTCTTTCTCATTTTTTTCTCTTGTATATACTTGATGTATGTCATAATTGGGGGGGGGGGAGTTTCTTGATTACTACATCCATCCATACATTTCTTTTCATCTCTCTTTTTGGTAGAGGGTCTTTTCCATGAGGTTTTCCATCTTTCTCCACTTTATGAGAGATTGCATATCATTATGTACATGGGTACCTAACATGACCTAGTAACCAGGATCCATCATGCATTTTCATCATAGTTTTTGTAAGCTTAAGTGCATTCCTCTAAGTTTCACTTAAGGGACATTGTTTGTGTAAATAAGTATTTACTATTTACATTTACTTAAGTTTACTTAGGTTAATGCATTATTTTATTATTTATTTATTAGTCACCTAGGAGTATGCCTACTCTTGTGAGTTGTCATGTTGACAACATAAGAGTTCACACCTCTTTTATGCATATGATGTCTACAACACAAGATTTAGCAAAATAATTAAGCCAATGTTGTCTAAAACATCTCAACTTGAGATACAACTTTTAATTCTTATCCTCTCATCTAGAATGATGGATAAAACATGTGCTGATTTGTCATGCTTATGTTATCTCCAGGCTCTTTCTTGAGATATTCTAGGTGCTTCCTAAGATGCATTTATATACTGCCACTCTTAGTGTGTTTATACACACACACAGTGATGTATCAAGACATGCTATGATATATTGATCATACTCTTTGGTGTATAGTTGTTCTTGTGTTTGAGTTCTATGATCTTGGTTGAACTTTTCCATAAGGCAAATTCTTACACAAATAATTATGAAAAATTACAATCCTAAACTTCATCCATTTCTACACATTTCATTAGTTTAGTTCATTTTCAAATTCAAAATAATAATGCCAATTTTATGTCATTCAATGTGAATCGTTATAATTTTGTTAGCCTTTTCCTTTAAAAAAACACCCATGTTTGTGCTTTTACTCCATAACCCTTTCCAAAAAGGTGGGGGGATATATCAACATGTCATATTTTCTCTTTTTTTTTCTTCCATTATTCTTATAGATATACTATTTTCTTTAATAAATTTTCCTTTGTAAGTGTTCTTTATAGTTGGCCTACTATGTGATTTAGGAGATGATGGTGGATCAAACAATGAAACAAAATGTTCACCTATGCCCTTCTATTGTAGTTTTTTATTTTTCATCAAAATTTCATCAAACAACTCATTTCTTCATAATGTGTTTGATTTGAGAGTCTAGGTATTAGTGATGATAAGGTACATGAATTAGAATAACCTACTTTATCATTTCCCTTTGTTGGGGTGGAAATGTGGTTGTTATTTTAGTTGGTGGAGCTTGAGGCTTTTTCTTATGTAGATTGGCTAGCATTACTTATTGAGATCAGGACTTCTTCCCTATTGTGAGGAATAAATGAGTTACAATATTGTGCATATTTTTTATTATCAAGTATAGTTACTTCTTGACCCATGTATGGGTAATTTAGACATTAATGATAAGTTGAAGGTGCCACTTAAATGCCATGGATCCATGGTCTACCCAATAAGATGTTGTAAGCCAGTTTCAAGTCTAGTAATTGGCAAACAATTTCTTTCATGATTGGGCCAACCTTTATTGGTAAGATGATCATTTCTTTAGAGGATCTCTCTTCATCACCATAAACCTTGATTTTGATATTTTCTTGAGATCAACAATATCCTTTGCATATCCTAGTTCTTTTATACTAGGTTTAGTATACAAATATTTAGACCAGCCCCATCATGAACTGAGGCTCTCTTCACTTTGTTCCTATATATGAAGACATCAATGTGTAATGGGGAGTTTTGAAAATGGCTAAAGGAGATGTCATGTGTTAGAGATATGGATTAATGGGGGGGATGAATCAATAATCTATAAACTTTAGTCACCAAATGGATATTATTTCTTACTTTAAACTATACATAACAAAGTAATAAAGTAATACTAAACAATAATAGTAACCATGCACAAAGATAACTCATAAAACCATATTTTGTTAACTAGGGTACCCCTGGCCAAGGGAAAACCCTAGTTAGGATGATACCTACTAGATAATATACTGATATATAAATTTCTTGTTAGAGGATGGATCCTGTTAGGAGTCAATTAGAAAATTTAGTATAAGGAGTCCCTATTAGGATAAGTTTTGAATGCTTGTTAGGAGATTCCAATCATATTAGGAGTTGTAGCATAGTAAATGCAAGTTGAGCTCACTACCCAATCATGTACTTCTAATTACATGAAGACCTCACTGCCCAAACAAGTAATCAAACTTTTAGAGTATATAAACTTTCTCAGTTTTGAATTTTCTTAATATAAGTACCAAGACTTGTCAAATCATTCTTAATATTTTGGAAAAAAATGCTAAACAAGTTAGCATCATGTGAGATCTGTGCTTTTTCTTTTGCAACATTCAACAAGTTAGTAAATTCTTCATCAAATGACATTAACACTACTTGTGCCCTCTATTCTAGATTTGCTTCTATGTGTTGTACTGCTAAAGTACTATGTAGTCTGTCAGTAACCTTCATCAAGGTTTTCAATAGGTTTTTTACTATTCTATTCTTCTAAATAAGGCTGATAAGGATGAGATCAAATCAGTTTGATCATCGCCATTAGTTTCTAAGATGACTAGTGAAAGTGGAGAAGATGAACTAGAGGGTTTAGTGTCATCCTCCCTTTGCTTCTTGGTTGCCTCTTTTATTCTTCTCTCTTCTTCTTCTTTCTTTTATTTTTCATTTCCTTCATTTTCTCTCTTCTCTTCCTCTATTTTATTTCTTGTTTCTTATTCTATTATTCTTTTATTTTCCTCCTCTTCCTTTCTTTTGTTCTCATTCTCAAGAAATTTCTGCTTGGCCTCTTTTACTTTCTTCTTTTATTCTTCAAGGAACCTCTTTTGCTCTTCATTTTGTCTCAGTTTGTCTTCAATATCTTCAATATTGGGTTCATTCTATTTAGAGTATTCAAATGGATTAGTATCATTAGTGTTAATGGTAACATTGGTCTAATCTATTTGCATAGTATCATTGCTCATTGACATTTCCAAGGTATTAGGTGTTGGTTGAGATACTACCTTAGATTCTGTCATCATTTGACTTATTATTATTGTAGTCTCACTTCTTGATTTATCTTTCCCACCCACCATAAAAGAAAATGGTCTTCCTTTATTTCTCAAGTAAGGTGAAAGATTATTCAATAATCTCTTAATCTCTTCTTTGTCATTAGTCTTCCAAATAGTTCTTACCATAGACTTCTGAAGTTCTAATTTTTCTTCTCTTGCTAGAGCCTTCTTCTAAATAAGTCTACCATATACTTTTTGGTTTACTAAGTCATCAACATCCTTCAATTTTAAATTATTTACTATAATTTATCTCATAATAGATATATCAATATGATATTTTTCAAAATTGTTATACATGTCATAAAATAATTTCATCTAAACAAAGTTATCTTTAATTACAATAGCTAAGTTAATCTTTTCTATCTTCAACTTCTAGGGTTGCCAAGATTTTCTTACTAATGGCTTTGACATTGTCACTTTCTCTAGTTGCTTAAATTCTTTTTCTTCTTCCTCTTCATCACTAGACTTAACAATTGTCAACAATGTATTTTTCCTTTTCCCTAGTTCAATGGCTTATTGCTTGACCCTTTTCACCTTTGTGGTCATAGCTTTCACCAATATCTCAAATTTTCTCTTTGGTTCACTAGGTTGCACATCTGATACTACTACATAAGGAATGCTCTATTCTAAAGATGTCTCTACAATAGATATTGACAAAGGTTGTAAATTCTGTATGCCTTGTTTCATAGTTTGCTTGATTTCCATAGACTCACTCTCGGTCATAATGGCATCTGAAAAAGATTTCTTCATAATAGACTGTATCTTCTTGTGAGAAGCCTTCTCCAAGGATGCCTAATGAGTTTTCTGGTTAATCTCATCATACGTGCCAAATCCATATTCTGCTTTATCCTTCTTTTGTTTCAATAATAAATCAATGTAACCAAATTCTATATCATCATTTAATTTGTAACCCAAGGGATCAAAAAATGTTTCTCAAGCCTCTAATTCTTTTATACGAGTATAATCTATATCAACCATAACACAAATTCCATCTTTAAATCTACCTACAATTGAAAGTGCAATTCTGAATCTCCATCTCATTTTATTTTGAAATTTCCTTATTATTAGGTTTTTAATATGCAATATCTTATCTTCTCCATTGTACATCTATCACTGCTCATTATCTTGGTGACTAATAAATATGAAAATCTTTTATGCACATGAAAGAATATGTGATTGATCAATGATTAAAATCTAAACACACTATTCTTAGTCATCTTTATCTTTTCTAGGTTCTCTAGGAGTTACATTCTCAAAATTTTACTTAGATTTTCTTGTTCCTTCTCTACACATATCTTATATGATGTAGAGATGAATCTGGCTGATAATTTACCAATCTTTGAGCTTGCACATACATAATTGGCATTGATTCTACTCAAGAATATTACATCATCTTTCTTAATAGTGTTGATCACAATGGCCTTTCCATTATACACTACTTTGGTATAACTTTCAACTTTCTTCTTGACCATTTTCCCACCTATAGGTACACCACCTTATTTACTAAGACCAATTACCTCATGAATAATGTTAGTATAAATATCAATTACATTATCTTGCATCCACAGTTTCCCATCATGTATCCTACTCAATATGATTTGTTTCCATTCATTTTTGTCTAGTTCATGGTAGAAATGAACTTTGAACAGGTCTAGTTCCTTTAAATGTTCAAATCCAAGGTTGACAGTCATATTATGATTGAAAATTAATTCCATATCCTTGTTCATGTATTCACTCCCAATAGATTAAAATTTATTTTTAAGATAACTTCATATATCTTCAAGATATACTACATTGTTCAGAGTGTTGGATAACATTGAGTTGGGGTTTCCTTTAGTAGGTTTTATGGAAACAACTTTCCACTTAAGTCTATCCTCATTCTCAACATTATGCACTACTGACATATCCATGACTCTATCAAATATGAACTTTTCCTAAATAAATTTGTAGAAAATCACTAAAATAGCTCTTTCTAAAAATAAAATTTTCTTCAAAATCACTCTGACAAGTCACTTTTGGGCAATATTTTCTTTGGATGTATTAGCAATGAAGTGAAAATACATTATGTACTCCATTTATTTCATCAAATTTATCCTGCATTGATTGCATACTTTGCAAACACAAAAAACTATCATTAAATTTATAATCAATTAATTGTACAAGATCATCAATCCAATCTTTAGATGCCACCTAAGGGTTACTGTAGTGTCCTTTCATCATGAAAAGAATCCTCAAAACTTTTCTTCATGAAATTCTTTGCAAAAACATAGTTTTCATCTTCTGCTATAGAGTTAACCTTATTTTGTAATGCTAGTAACTTTGAATTCCCTCATAACTTGTTTAGATAAGCACCAATTATAAGTGAGCATAGATATCATCTAAACTTAACTTAATATAGCTTTTACAAACTTCTCTTCATCTAATTAAATCTTTGAATGAGGTTCTCAAATTTTGGTGTTGTGAACAAGCTTAATTCAACTTAATTGAAGCAAACTCAATAACTAACTTTGATCTTCTTGTCTTCTCATCATGAAGTACACTAAATGCAAGATGAGCCCACTACCCAAACACACACTTCTAATTACAAGAAGAGTTCACTACCCAAATTAGACTTCTAGAATATAGAAACTTTCTTAGTTTGATCTTGGATCTTGGAATAGCTTTATGAACATCGCATATATCACTTTCACAAAAGTTTGCATATAATTGGTCAACATAACTTCTTCAAGATAGCACAATTACACACTTGAACCTACAATATATCCTTTGCATAAATACCATGCCTCTACACAAATTGCTACTAGGTTGGCTAAGAACAAAATACACTTTTCTAACTTAGAGTAAACATCTAGGATGTTAGCCCTAATTGGAAATGTAATTATTTTGTAAACAAAATAATCCTTTCCTTCAATTTTTGTGTCATATTTCATCGAAACACAAATATCTTTGATCCATACAGTTTTTATTGACTTTTGAGGTCATACACATCATCACCAACATGTATACTATCTCCATCTAACTTTTCTAGTCATAATATGATGTGAACAAAAATTTATAAACAAAACAATACATTGTTGTTTACAAAATTTTGTACTTAGAAAATTTTTTGATTTCCAAAATCTAATTATCTTTATTTATGAGGTTTCCTATAAGCACGTACATCATGCATTATTGTAAATGACAACAATTACATATCTCCAAAAGCCAATTATCAACATCATGTTGCACTGAGAAGGATACAAAGTGAGGGCCAACAAGGTTTCTCACCATGCTTTGGAATTTTTTTATATCAAAATCATTGGCCACTAAAGCTTTGGTGAGCATCTCCTTGTGCTCTGAAGATATTTGCAACAATTCAAAATGAAAATTTGGACAAGAGTTTTTAATAGCTGGTTTACCTGACTATTTTTTGGCATAGTGGAACTTGTTATGGCTTGATTTGAACTGGTGGTTCCCCCAGTAGAACAACTTTAGAGGCTTGACCTTAGGTAATGATGTTCAAGGTTTGTTTCTTATGTTTATCTTTGACCCTGATGACATTGCTAGTATCATCAAATCCTTCGATCATATTAATTATGTTATCATAATTATGAGCATAGTTGGCTTTTTCATTAGAGGATGTGGGTTGGTTACATTTGGAAGACATTCCTTTCTCACGATTCATTAATGAAGTTTTTAGAATTGTGTGATCCTCATTATTGTGAAGATGGTGTACTTCAATTATCTCATCATCAATTAGTTTTTGAATGCATCCTTTAAGAACATAATAATTATTTGTGAGGCTTCCTTAATTACAATGAGAAGCACAAAAAATGTTTTTTATTTCACCATGGTAGTTTGACTTGAGGCTTGTAAGGTTTAGCTTTTGATAGTACAATGAGCTCATCAGCTAAGAGTATTTGTAAATCTCTTTCATATATCTTGCCTATGGGCATGTATACTTTTGGTATGTTGGTGGACTTGTATCCTCTTGGGGGAGGAGCTTGGTTGTATGCTACTTGTTGATTGGAATTGTTTGATGTTGGAGGAGCAATTATATTTCATTGTTAGAAAGGATGAACTTTATCTTGTTTTGGTGGGTTTTCATGAGTGTTTGCATTGGTGTTATTGATAGTTTGGTATGGTTGATTTAGATATGGGTGAGGTTGTGATTTAACATGATTAGCTTCTACCATCCCTTCACTTACCATATGTTTATTATTTTTCCTCCACTGTGAGTTTTGTTTGTCATTCAACCAATCCAAGTAGTTGTGTGGTTTTGAGGAGCTATTTTAGAAACCTTTGCCATCTTTTGAGAGCTTAATGATGCCATTTCTTAAGAGGGTTTCTTCCACTTTAGCTGCATTTTGTAAAGTGGTTTTAAAGTCTTTTGGACCTTATACTTGTAACCAATAATTAATGGATTTAGATAGGCTATTGGTTACAATATATGTTTTCTCTTTATTTGAGATGTATTGAGATACTTCACAAATGTATGTCTCCATCTCTATAAATGCACTTTGAAGGACTCTCTAGGGAGTTGTTTTGTGTTGCATAAGTCGATCATGGTAATCTCCCTTTTAATATTGTATGAGTATTGTGCAATGAAAACTAAAGCTAGTTGGTTGAATGACTTGATATTGGAGAGTAGTTTTGAGAACCACTCCATGTCTTGTCCCCCCAAACTCCTAGGGAATAATTGTACAAGCTAGGTAATTTCATGAACAAATTCCATACATAAGGTATAGAATTTTTGGAGATGATCTTGATGATCTAGTGTGCCAAAATACTTTTCATATTTTAGTATTTGTAAATTCTATGAAAAAGGTGTCAAGTTGATGCCTCTAACAAATAGGAGAGGGAATATCTTCTCGAGACTAGATTAAGTTGATTGGACTTTCCTTGTTTCATTCTCTTCATTTTCAATTGCATGTCTTGATGTTTTTGAGTGACAACCTCTAGGAGTGATTCTTTTTTCTCTCTTTAGGTTTGATATATCAAAGTCAGATGATAGTTTTGCATGTTGTTGTGCCAATAATAGAAAGTAACATTATTTATGTCATTTGAGTATATTTTCTATTATGTCAACAAGTTTTAGGTTCTCTTGAAAATCCTCAATTTTTGTTTCAATGAAAAATTTCCTTCATATTTGAGATGAACCCATACCATTGGAGGGTTCTGAGTTCTTTTGTTGGAACAAGATTGATTCATTAGAAATGGTAGTTGATAAGTATTCAATGGGTGTGACTAGCTCAAGAATATTTGGGGGTTGCATAGATTTGATAGTTCATTTCACTATTCTAGAACTTATCCATATAGGTGACCTTTTTGGTTTTCTTTGTTTTATAAATACACTAGTTTTATGAAGTTGCATAAGATGAAAATGAGACCCCTTTTATTATTCTATACTTCAATGGTATGAGGATTATTTTTAGACCAAAATGTGTTAGAACACCAAGCTATGTTTCAAAAGTTTGTTCAGTAATTTTGATGATGATAAGACTCAATTCCATGAAGTCAGGTAATGGATGAATGTTTATTTCCATTCATGTCTAATTTGATGTATGAAGTTGAAGTAATGATGGCTATTGGATAAGAGTCCCTATTTAGGGTTGGAATATTGCTTTCTTTAATGATGTTGGTCATTTTTAGGATTTCTCAATTTTGTATAATGTTAAGGAAGGAAAAGGGTATCCAAATATGTTGTTTTTTATGGATATTCTATATACAGACAACCTTTATTTTCAAAATTATCATAGATGTGCTACATGATTCTTCAATGTTCTATTTAAGTGTCTATATGCATCATTTCATGGTGTTCTAGGCACTATTATATAGTATGAAAGCATTATTTTAAACTCAGATCCATTATAGGGATGTTCATATGCATTGTTTTATCATTCAAATATGTTGTTTTCTTAATCAAACATGTTATTCTATCAATTAAATGCATTATAAAATGATGCAAATGTGTTGAAAATTGATCACATGCACCATTTTAGGTTTCAAATGCACTATTTAAAATGCTTTACAATGTTTATGTTCAGTTAAAGATTGGTTTGCTATTATTTTTGAATTGGCTTAGAATGAATTAAAGGTAGAGTTCATTAAAATGTATTAATCAAACACATCCAATCATAGTAATGGGAAGAAAATGAAATATTCAATAGAAAAACCTTAAAATAAAGAAGCCACTTCTTGATAGTGGTTAACTAAGCCTATTGGCTACAAGGTTTTAGTGTTTAACCAATAGTGATTAAAGTTTCCTTTCTTATGACAACAAGCTTCCCACCAACACAAATGAGGTTTTTCACATTCTCTTGCAAGACTATGAGAGGAAGGATATATTTCAAACATGATTAACTTGCATTTAATTAGGAATATAAGGTGCAAGACTTTACCTCTCACCAAACCTACTAAGGCAAATCTTGGGAGGTGGTCTTTCTATGAATGAATAACTACCTAGTGAAAAGAAAAGGAAACAAAAAAAAGGAAGAAGGTTTAGGAATTTGATCACCCTAAAGAGTGAGAGCATATCACTACTACTCCAACCTCTTCAAATACACCAATAAAATTTGTTGAGTTATGAGTATTTAACTATGGAAGATAAGAGGATCCTATTTAATCTGTGTGTTTTTGTTCCCAGATTAATTCCTACTGACCTATTTCAGAAGGTTTCACATTTTCATTAAGTTAGTGTATTGAGAGAATATACCTATTTTGAAATAGAAAAAAGGAATTGAGTTGCTTACTTAAGCTAGGTTACAAAAATTTGAAATGCTACAATCTAATTGACAGTGTTTTAGGCCTACCTAATTTGATACTAGCAAAGGCTATGTATATTTTTTATTGTCTTCATTCCCTGCTAGCAATTTTAATATCCTAAGATTTCCTATCTAGTCTAGAAGAAACCTAAAAAAAACCAACAATTAGATCTACAAGTTAGATGTAGTAGTATATAACTTTGATAAGATGCACTACAAAACTTTGCATATGATTATAGAATATATCGAATGCATTATTATGTTAGGTAAATATGCTAGATGACATGTAAATGCATTAATAGATCTATTGAATGCACTATTAAAAAATTGAAAATTTGTTATTGAACACTCTAAATAGATTAGAAAATAATGTGGAAGCATTGATACAATGTTCAGAAGAGCTAAAACATTGAAGAAATCTTAGATGCAATATTGATGAGCTTAGGAATGTCTTCGAAAGGTTATTTCTCTCATAACAAGTCAGATATGCACAAGAATCTTGAGTAATAAATAGATCTACAAGAAAAATCAAAGATTAGAAAGAAAAGTAAAAGAACAAATGAGGCTCTAGAACAAAGGCCCATGGTGTTTGCCAATTTGTACATAGTGGAATCACATATTCATAAGACCATAGTGTGGAGTGTAATCAAATTAACAATGAACTAATCTATACCCAGGAGATTACTATTAAATAAAGACTCCATGAATATCTAATGTTTTCCTAACTACAACTGCTATAAGGGTAAGAGTACAAAGTTGGGTCACAATCCATGAAAGTTAATTCCACGGAATGAGACCTTTTAGAAATAGGTACCTGATTTGTTTATAATCAGGTACCCAATTTTATAAATCCACTTCGGGGACCCGATCCATGTTCAAAAAATTAGGTACCCAATTTGTCGAACATGGATCGGGCTCCCAAACCTTCTCAAAATTGGGTACCCAATTTTAAACAAGTCAAGTTCCTAATTGTGAGAAACTACAAATCCCAATTTTTTAGGACTATTTTGCTCATTTTAACTATTTGCAAAATGTGACCCTGATTTTAGGATTGATATGGGAGCCCATTTTGAATTTCCAGTAACCCCCCTACTACTATTTTTCGGCTTACCAGGTATTTTATTTTGTTTGCTACTATTTTATTTAATTATTTTCAGTTTTACACTTTATAATTCCATCAATTTATTAATTTTTTTTAGTTTTAATATGTAAAATTGTAAGTTTCCATTAATAATAGTGTTATCTCTAGGTTATTGTATCTGTTCATTTAAATAATAGTTTCATATATTTTAATTTTTAAATTTGTAGATGTTCATTTTAAAATTAAAATTTTAGATGTTTCAATGTATTTAATACAAATTAAAATGTTGAATCATTAGATAAATGTAAATTAGATTTTTTAAACATGTAATTACATTCAATATTTTATATTTATTTCAATTGAATAGTAATTAATTATAGATTAGTTCATAAACCATATAACAAAGAAAGTAAACTAACAATATTCATAAGTCTGACCTCAACCTAACCATTACTATATAATAAATTAATCTGAATCCTAAACATAAAACTAAATATTTAATGTGTACCACTCCACCAAGGGATGCAAACACAAAAATAAGTATTTAATGATTTTACTTATTATATTGTACTTTATTTCATGGATCGAAAAGGGATGATGTAAACTATTTTATAAATCTATATTCTTTCAACCTTTCATACCCTATGAGATGTATAGTGGATGATTGTGCATTCTGAATTAATGCCAACTGGCATTTGGAACAAACGTATATTATTTAAATGGATTGAACTTGTAGTTATTCTTTCATGTAGATGTGTTGTTTATTTTACTTCTAGTATAATTATTTAAACATGAAATGTGACTCAATGTCTTGGGATCATTAAGGAATGTAATCTCTTATGCTTTTTTAATATTATTGTACATGTTATTGCTTACTTAGTAAAACTTTAGGTTAATTCTTTGGATCCCTTGGCTGGGCATTACATAACTTTCTCCATTACCTTGAAACCATATCTTTTTAAATAAAAATATACACTAACCATAAACATTGTATTAACCTTGATGTAAAATCTTACTCTCACCATAATTCTAAACCTAACCCTAACAATGATTAAAGTTTTAATCAAATTATATAATAAAAATTGATAAACTTAATTCTAAGCCTAACCCTAATCATTAATAAACTTAATCGCAAATGTTTATTGGAATGAAAATGAGTGCACAATATAGTTAATCACTCACACATATAGATCAAGACCCAAAACTATTAGAGATAATGATATTGATAGAATGATAAGTCTTTCCATGAAGAAACGAAGCAAAGGTATAGGATACATCTTGTTCTAGTGAAAAAGCAAAGAGATGAATTATGTTTTATGGTTCAAACTAATTTTGCATGGGAGTTGTAGTCCCTTGGGTAAAATTCATTGAGCCTATGGGATATGAGGTAAGTGAGGATTTGATTGAAGGATATGCATAAATAATCCTTGATTCTAAAGTTGATTCTAATTATAGATTGGGCACATACACTGAGAAGATGAGAGAAGTTAAGACAAGTTAGATGATAAAAGATTCCAAGAAAAAGGTTGATAAGGTCATTGATTCCATTTTGAAGAAATCATGAATGTCTAGAAAGGAATTTGATGAGGTTAAGGGGTCAATATAAGCCATTGAACCCTATATGCATTGCAATGGTAGGACCTATTAAAGAGGTCACAGTTGCCCAGACAAGTGCATAGACTCCTACTGTGCCTTATACAATAGTTGCACAACAACAACCTCTAAGAAAATAGTAAAGATAGAAGAAGCATCACCTACAAGAAAGTCTACAAGGACCAAAACCCATCCTAGAAAGAGAGTGAAGTAGACTATAAGCAGCCCAAGAAAAAAGAGAAGAACATTGAAAATTAGCTCTATTGAATTCGAGGAAGAAACTGGTGATATACCAGTAGAACTAGCTGATCAAGAAGTTAAGACATCAACAGAGCATAAAGCATGGAAGCCAACGGTAGAAAATCTAAACATGTAGATCATTTACGACAATAATTTTGTATAGTTTAATAAATACTATGATTTTTATAATAAAATGGATAGGAGATAGCGAGGAAATGTTTTAGTTAGGAACATGATCCTAAAAGATAAAAGGTTTGATAGTATAAGAAGTCAGATACCTGAGACTTTTACAATAGATTGCTAAATAGAAAGAGAAGAGTTGTAGAGGAAGATAAGCGAATAAGACTTAATATGGTGAGAAATTTATGTTTTGAAAATAATGAGGAAGAGATAATTGAAACTTTGAAAGGTATAGCACCTTTGTTAAGGAATAAAAGGAGATCCATTCTCCTCATGGGAGGTAATAATCCATTCTCCTCATGGGAGGTAATAATGAAGAATTCAATAAGGAAACTAAAGAGTCTATTGTCACATTTATGTCTACTATGCCTAAGGAAAGAGCATAGCCAAAGAAGGCAAGCCAGGTACCTTAGGGAAGTGTGGAGCTAAAAAAGGCAATCCCAATGGCAAAAACAAGTGTACAACCTAAGAAGAAAAGCTCTATGGCATAGAAAAGTGCAAAAATAGAGAAGGAAAATCTTGTACCCAAAGAATCTAAGGAATGTGTGCAGACACAGGAAGCTAGCAATCCTTCTCATAGTTTTGAACCAAAAACTACACCAAGTTCAAGTGGTTCACCACATATCACCATTGGTAGTGAATCTATGCAAGTAGATAACACCAATGTCATAATTGACAAAACTAAGGACCCATTCAAATAGTTTGGTGCTAGAATTATTGGCAATATTATGAACTATAGTAGTACTAATGAGGAAGTAGAAGATCAAGAACCAAACTAAGAAGATGCAGCTTCTATGAAAAAAGTTGAATCTAGCAGTGAAGAAGCTAGTACGAGTATACCCTTGATAGCAACAATCGTTACACCTTCCATGTAACCTGCCCAAGAAACAACAACAGTTCAATCTAATGAAGAAGATGAAGTACAAAATCTTATATCTTCTTTAAGTAATCTTCTTTAGAGGAAGAAATTAGTCAAGTCCTTTGAAAAGACTTTGACTTCAATTTTGGACACAATGGAGAAGATAGTAAATCATATTGACATGCTAATAGACATTCAACAACATGCAACAATTTATGCAAAGCTTTGATAATGAGTTCACAACACTTTCTAATGTGGTTTCAATTCAAGCACAAATAGAGCATGATGTGAAACTCCTTAATACCATGTGCACTAATATGAGAAATGACATAGAAACTTTGAACATTTACATTAAGGCATTGAGGTAGTATATAGAGGAAAGAAAATAGGCTTATGCTAAGTGAAACTTAGCATACATTCATATCCAAGAATTTGATGATTAGATCAAGGAAAAAGTGACTAAGCTTCAAATGCTCACTGACAACTTTCTCAAGGAAAACTAGAAAATAGACACCATTGAGCACACAATGAAGATACTTTATGATATTATAAGGGAAATCCAAGCAAAAAAAAGAGCAAACATTGAAGAGATTCACTCTTTTAAGAGAACACTTATTCTCTCAAGTAATATTGCTGGAGAAACAATTGGAAGAATACTTGTCAACAAAATATTCATATGACAAGTTTGTGGCTACAGAATTGAATGTAGCAGAGTTTGCCACATATGTTTTATGTGTGCTTATCAGTGTATCTAATGCTTGGAAGAAATACTTTACACCTTTGAAGACTAACTTCAATGATTGTTTTTTCAAGTTTTGATGTAGCTGCTAGGTTTTGACAGACATTTTCTTTTTTGCACCTTCGTCATTGATGTCAAAGGTAGAGAAATATGGAAAATTGTATTTTAATTATAATATATAAGGGGCAGAAATAAGTTTTAAAAAAAGTTATAAGAGATATAATCCTCTTAAAACTTAATTACAATGTATTTAACTATGTTATGGTTATTTGTTTTGATTGGTATGACAACATGGTTGGGATTTAGCCAATTTTCCCAAAATGTTGCTATCAATGCAAAAGGGGAAGGTTGTTAGCAATATGTCTAATCAATCAAATAAGGTAAGTTATGGTTGTCATTTATGGCAACATATTTGTTTTGTAGATTAGTCATGTTCATTTATGAAGGAAAATTGTCTAAGTATCACACAATGTTATAGCAGCATGATAGATTTGATGATAGAAAAATATTCCCTTGGAATATTCTCTTATGTATTTAACTAAAGATGCATGCCATCATATTGATGATGTATGCTAGTGCACGTGTCTATAAAATCAACCAAGTTTGAGTTATGAAAGAATTAGTGATGCACTAATGATACACTAGGATCTATGCCTTTTACCAATAGTGCAATGACTATTTTTGATTTGTCATCGAGATTTACCTTGTAGGGCATAGGTCTCAACCATGCTACCCTTGGTATTATTTCTTGTGTGTACACAAAATCTGTGTCAATAATGAAATAAATTTCATCATAATATTTATCTACCACTAATTTTGGAATCCTCATCCTATTCTTCATTTTTGTTCTGAATTTATCAAAATAGTTGTCAATAACTATAGAAGTTGAGAAAACCAACTTCATAGTTTGCCAAGAACAGCTGCATGCAAAAAACCTATTGCTAAAAGGAAACCAAAGAGGGAAAAAACGTAGGTTGGAAATCTCAATGGAGTGAGAAAAAAAAGTATTCCAAGATAATGAATTTTTTTTTACAAGAGTTCAACCTTAAAGGTGAATGAAACTCTAAAGCCTGAGAAAGCTATGTTGCACATTAATAATTAATAAAAGGATTAATTATTAATGCACCTAAGAGAAAGCTTAAGCACTAAAGAGTAATAACTTAACTAATTAAATAAAAATGTTTTAAGTAGTAAGAAAACAAAATATTACTCTAACACCCCATCTTAAGCTAAGTGAAGGGGATAATCTAACCTAGCAGAGCTATGAAAGGAGGAAATGGGTCCCAACAACAAGGCTTGATCAGGTACCCAAAATAAGGAAATATCTATAATGTGAAGACAAAGGAGAAAACCCAATGGGAAAAACTCCTCTCCAAAAAGAGATGGAATAAATAACAAAAATAAATTTCTCAAGAGACTCTCAAAACCATAAGTACAACCAGCCCCCCCATGATAGAGACAAGAGACACCAAAGCCCCCCCAAAATGGTGGAGCCCATGTAGAAATGATTGAACTCCAATGTGGAAGAAACAAGGGCACAAAAAAAGGAAACCCCTGAATGAGAGGTGAAACTGGAAGGCCTAACTGATGCTGAAAGGAGAAAACATGTGGATCCTAAAAGGGAATCCCTAATGTAGGTGTGCTAACACTATCATGAAAGATGAGATGAATGTCCTGTGTAGAATCCTCAACAAGTGCACCTAGAGGCTCGATGAATGGAGTTACAAGGGCAAGTAGAGCTAAAGAAGAATCTTGTTGAAGAGAAAAGACCTCAACTGAATGTGGTGTGGTAGTCAAAATAGTGATTTAAGGAACAATACAAAGGTTTAAGTGCCCTGACTACACCACATGATGCTCTTGCGAAAGAGAAGAGTTGTGGTCCAATAATGGAGATGGAGGACTAAAGTGTGAGAAGGTGTAGAGATGGGCGGTATGATCAACTATCCCTATAGCAATAAAGCCTCCTATTGCACTATCTCGAATGAAGACTACATTTGTAGTGAACTCAACTATCTTCCCTGATCTACTACCTGAATCTAGTATCCAAGGGGCTTGGGAATGGGATGAAATAGATGCTCATAATGCATGACCCTATCCAAAATCTAGTGTAGATCTCAAAGAGATGGAAGAAGACTGAAAGGCAGACTCCTGTGAGGTAGACTAGGATAGAGAAGAAATAGTGCTCTTCTAAAGAAGAGCTTGTAAATATGTAATTTGTTTCTCATAGTCATCAAATCTCTTCTAAAAATAATGTGACTCATCATGAGGTCCCTTCCAACAATGGGAACAAGTAGGAATCTTAGTCTTCTTTTTCTCCTTCTTATAAGAAGATGATGGACCATTAGAGTGCTAAGAAGAGGAATATGATATCTTCTATGTATCCTGAGGTGACTTGGCAAGCAATCCCTGTGACTGTGAACCTATAAGTGAATCCATCTAAGTGAGCTCATACTTCTCATGAGTTAACTTGTCATAGAATGTCTCAAAAGAGGGCATAACATATCGTGCACCTAGTGTATCCATAATGGAGTAGAAGGTTGAAGTGAAAATCATATAAGGACCTTGAAGCTTTGAGAGTATAAAAAAGATACACTCATCATTTGACTTTTTCTTTCTAGTAACCTGTAAAATAGATCGAAGAGACTTGAACTTCATCAAGAAGTCCTCAATTTTGTTGAATGATTTAGGAACCAAGGAGGTGAACTCTACACCTTCTGTAGAACCCTGGACTGATTCATTATGCCAAATATGGTGGAAAACTTGTCCCACATAGCCCTAGGTGTAGTCAAACCATCCATGTGAAATAGTAACCCATCTAAAATATTCATTGCAATGAGGCCCATTGCCTCATCCATTTTATTGTGCTACATAAGGACCTCATAAGGCCTTTGTAGAACTGGTAGAGTTTCATTGAGGCATGATCATAACCCCTTTTGTCATAAGTAATCTAGTCATTTGCCCTTTCCAAGTATGGTAGTTGTAAGGTGTAAGGTAGGCGATAGAAGAGTTCCCTATTAAGAGAAAGTAGATAGAAGTAGAAGGGTTATTTTTGAATTAAATTACAAAAAGAAAAATTCAAACCCCCATAATGCATAAAATTATCCCTCATATACCAAAGAAACAACTAAGGAAAGCACAAAAATTGAGAAGAAAACCTAGATGCTTGATGCAGAGGAGGAAACTAAATCCTCTACTTCAACACTAAAAACAATAGCTCAAATAGCCACATCATAAAATGAAACCAATATCATCATCTCTAGCTCAGAACCAACTTTTTGGCACTTCTTTTAGATTGAAAAAGACCTTCGTATGCTCAAGTTATGACAAAAAAATTAACTATCCTCCAAAGAATGAGCTCACTGGAAAATTATAGACACTAGAAAAAATTTGACAGCCATATGGCCATTTGCCAGAAAAAAATTTGGTCGGCAAAAAGGTGACATCAGTGCCAAAATATGACATTGGCGCTTGAAAAAGTAGTCTGCCAGAATGATGATGTCACTATCGATAGTGGTGGCTACTAGGTGATGAGGTGGTGGCAGTGGTCATTGGGTAGAGTAGTGTCGACAATAGTCACTGGTTAGAGTAGCATCAATGCCAGTAGTGGGTTGGTGGGGTGTGGGCCAAGCCACAATGGTGCATCGATTGAGGTGTGGTGTAAGCTAGGTCCGGGTGGTGTGCTGGTGGCCGCTACATAGAGTGCCCAAAAAAACTTTCAAAATTATTATTATTGTTTTTTTGATTTTTTAAATTTTATTTTTGAATCTATATGGTCTC
The DNA here is from genome assembly GCA_028749045.1 of Cupressus sempervirens. Lineage (NCBI taxonomy): Eukaryota > Viridiplantae > Streptophyta > Pinopsida > Cupressales > Cupressaceae > Cupressus > Cupressus sempervirens. The sequence goes on from CM053789.1 coordinate 42,033,273, forward strand.
GGGAAGCCAAATTTCTTTTTCCAGAGACTACTATGGTCAAAATCGACAAATTTTATGTGAATTTTGACTATACCATGCCTTCTGAGCCCAATCGTGGCAATTTTTTTTGCTCTAAGTGCAAGAGAAAAAGGTGCTTCCTCTAGATTGAGGAGAAAAGACCACAAAAAGATGGGTTTTTTTTCTTTGAATCACTGCTTCAAGATCTCTAGACCAAGCAGCAGCAAGGAAGCTCTAATACCATGTAGAAGTTGAGAAAACCAACTTCAAAGTTCACCAAGAACACCTACATGCAAAAAACCTATTGCTAAGAGGAAACCAAAGAGGAAAAAAGTGTGGCTTCGAAATCTCAATAGAGTGAGAGAAAAATTTATTTCAAGATAATGAAAAAAAAATTTACAAGAGTTCAACCTTAAAGCTGAATGAAACCCTAAAGCCTAAGAAAGCTAGGTTGCACATTAATAATTAATAAAAGGATTAATTATTAATTCACCTACGAGAAAGCTTAAGTACTAAAGAGTAATAACTTAACTAATTAAATCAAAATGATTTAAGTAGTAAGAAACCAAAATATTACTCTAACAATAACTGCTTCAAAATTATTTCATAATCTCTATATTAGTTGATTTAATCGATCTACAATAGTTCTATTTCTATCCGATGTAATCCTTCCAATAGTAGGGAAATAGTTTTGTACATAGTAAAATATACAAAGTAATAGGGAGCCAAACTTACAAGATGTGTTCTTATCTTTTTTTACTACTTCTAGGTTCTCTATAAGTTGTTGTAACTATAGCTCAGAAAGATCAATTTTATATCCCAAATCAACTGCAATGCACAACACAGTGTTCAAGCTACTACATTGATAAAAGTTGTGTACAATCAAATGAATAATGAATTCAATTAGTGGATCCTCAATGTTGTCTATTAACATTCCATGTCCATTCCATTTTTCCTTAGTTAGGTTTTCAATTTATTTCCATTTGCCACTCCTTATGCTCTTATGTCAATCCAATGAAGGATACCTAGTTACTCTTTGAGAAATTTCTCTATTGATCTTGATTGGCCCACCTTTTAACCATACTTTCTTGTCATGTACTCTACTTAGAAAAAAAATTATCCATTCTTTCTTGACAACTTTGGGAAAAACTAGGGCATGAGTCAACCCTTTGTCTACAAAAATTTTGAATTCATCTTTGAGAGTTCCATCTACACACAACTTGTCATAAGCTATTCTAATTTCAAAATATCCAATTTCTCCACTTTTACATTGATAACATGTTCTAATGTCTTGCACAGTCAAGACTCTAACGTGGAATAGATGATAGTGCTCCAACATTATCAATAGGGGTTTCAATATTAACTAAGTTACTAAAGTTTGGTGGAGGCTTGTGATCATTGTTTATAATTTTTGCATTGTTATCCATTGGCACTTCACTTATAGATGACATTCTGAACTAGGGTTTAATAAAATCTTTTCACATAATGTCTTACTCAATAATTTAAGAGTAATACTTACTTTACACAAATTTGATACTTCCTTGTTGTGATTCCTTCCTTTGGTTGCTAAGATCACCTTAAATCTTCTCTTGAACTCTTTCATTGCTAGGTAAGAAAAATAATCATTCAAATTTAATATATACCTTCTTTCTTTCAATTTAGGTCTATAGTAAATGTCCCCATACTGAGATAGTGTATGACAACTGGGCTTGGCCTTAACTTTAGTTCGATCAAAATTTATGCACTCAGTCATAACCAATTCACTCAATTGGTATGTGATCCTTCCTGATCACTTGGTCTATACTAAAAGACTCGGTCAATATAGATTATACAATTGATGCTCAGTACTTTTTGATGCTTTATTACTAACATTTCTTCATGCATCTCTAATCATGCAAATATTTCTTTTCAACACTGTACTGCTAGGAACTGATGTAAAATATAGCTTCCAAGTATATAGTTCCTACTTACCTCTTTCCTTTTAGTGAGATGTGGCATGATCACCAAATCCATTAGATTGGGTGGTCACATTGTCCTCTTCTTTTCTACTTCCAGCTCGTACTACCTCTATCCATGTCTTCTTGTTTTCTAGTTTTTCATTTACATTTTTGATGCTGATGTAGGTGTCTTGGTTTTGCAATTCTTACTAATGTGTCCCACTCTAAGACAATTAAAATATAATATCTCACATTTAGCCATTTCTTTTAATGTCCTCTTAAATGTTTCTTGAAGAAATTCTTTGGGATGTGTCCATATTCTCCACAATAGTGATAATTATACCATGTTTTGTAATCCTAGTCAAAGAAATTTCCTTTCTTTATTGCATGAGTTTGTTTTCTAAGTGACCATTGTGATTATTTTATAAGTCTGCACTCATAAGCCTTATGTCTATACTTTTGACAATTGTAGTAGTGGCCTTGGAATCTAGATACCTTTCTAGTTGAATCAGTGTTCTTTGTTTTGCATTCATGAGTTTGATGTCCTAGTTTATTGCATTTAAAATAATTACTACTTAGCTTAGGTTTAGGATTTTTCTTACCATTTTTTCTCCTACAAATATTAGTTGTATGTCCAAATAGGACCACTCTATTAGTTATCTGCCTTTTGTCTTCTTCATCCATGAGCTTATCTTCTATTGCTTTCTTCTTTTGTTCAATATCTTCATGTAGTGTGACAAATTGGATTTCTTGTTTTGTCCTCAGATCTTTTTCTTCCTTCACTAGAGCACTATTCTTCTCCAGTAATTATGTCATTTCTTCATCTTTGTTACCATTCTTTTCATTATCCATCAAATGTTCTATGTCAACTTCTTTGTATTGAGTGTCATTAAGCTATGTAGCCATCTCTCTCTCCTTTTAAGGGATTTTCTCAATTTTTTTCTTGTTGTCTTTAATTGTTGCAACCTGATCTATATTTCAATTATCTGATTTTCAATGATCTTTCTCATCTTGTATACTTCCATCTCCATGATCTTAGACTATCAAGTTGTTAGGCTTCCTAAAAATATATTTGAGCTCCCATACAAATTACTAGAATATATATATGGGAAACGAGATACCAGAAGAGGGGGTGTGAATCAGGATCTTGAACTTTTGACTTTAAAATCAATCTCATTAAATCATTCCTAATTCATCATTAAAATTATAATGTTGGAACATAAAATAAGTTCATTACATCCATAATAGTTTAACACATAACATATGATTTGGTTACCTAGGAACACTTCAAGATGAAGGTAAAACTAGGGTGGGGATGAAACCCACAAATCTTCACTATTGCAACAATAAAGTTAAACTATTAAGGTTAGAATGTTTTATGATAAGATATGATCTACTTGGTGAGAGGTTTTTCCTATTAAAGACTTAAAGACTATTACGTCTTACCTTGTTAGAGGGCTTGACACTTACAATAAAGTAAGGACTCTGTTAGGAGATTTACATAGGCCTATTAGGACCACTCTATTAAGAGATTTTCCCTGTCTCAATTACAAAATAACTAATTCAGCACCCGACCCTCAGTATGCTTTGTAAGCTGATCTTGGGTCCCCTCTTTCCTTTGTCTCTAATCTAATTCTCCTAATATAATAATTTTTTTCTTTCCCTCACTCATATAATTGCTCTCTCTAATGGATCTAACTCTTCAACTCCTTCACATGCATGTTTTCTTTTGCATTTCATCGAACTCTGATTCTAGGGTTAGAATCCTCCTTAAATAGATTTTATGTGAAGCTTCCAGATCTTGATCAATGATTTAAAATTCATTATATTTTTCTATTTATGTCACTTTTTTTTATTGGTAGTATTGTTTTCCTAGGGATCATCACCTTCTTCTAATGATGTGTCAAAAGATTATGATCTATCTCTACAGATATTTAATATCAGAGGAATGTTAGCCAAAATTATTCACATATGAGTTTGTGCCATTACAAATTGACATATCAAAACTGTATTGCTCGGCCCTTGAGTGCTTTGATGCTCAATAATGTATGCTATTTCTTGACTTCTATAAGTTTGTGTTCTCAACACTCGATAAATTCTCAATATGCTCAGTCATCATTATATTACTTGGCTTATATTATATACCTCGGCTCACATATCTACTTGGTCTCTAGTGAATGCTCGACAATCATTGTTCTGCTCAATCTAAGAGTAACTTAATCAATTTAAAATTATAGATTTTTTTATCTATCAATTTATATATTTTAATATTTTAATCATTTTTTAAAATAATCAAGTATTAATATTTTACTTATATAATAATGACTTTTGCACTCTAAATATTTATATCTTTCTTTTATATTATATTATATATATATATATATATATATATATATATATATATATATAGAAAATGATAGACTATATTTTCAAATACATTTGACGGAATGCAAATATTTTACTTAAATGTTGAGATAAAATGTATGGACATAAATGTGGAAAGTTAATCACTTTTAGTGAAATCATCAAGGATGTAAGGAGCTTGCTTTTTAATTATCGAAGTGGCCCTTCTCTTTGTCCAATATATATGATATTCAAAATATAAGATTGGATAAAATGAAAGAAAAAACTTATTACATATAATCCAAAATGAAATTCAAAGTTTATTATGTTGATAATCATTATGTGAATGCTAAAAATGAATATTTAAAATAATAAGAAATATATCATAAAAATAAATTAATTTGTAAATATTTAGAATCTTCTTAGAAGTGCAAGATCATCAAAGATTTGTAAAAGTTAAACTAGGAGTGCTTCATTTTATACTTTCAAAAAATCATACAAATTTTGAAGTTTAAGGTCAGTAATAAATAAAAGTAAGATGTATGATAAGATTAACACATTTAGTTGACATATCTTATTTATCTGAAGCACTGATATATCTTATTTATCTGAAGTACTCATATATCTTATTTATTTGAAGTACTGATTTGTTATCAATTTACTTTCTTTTTACATGGGACCATGAAATTGAAGGACACGACTATCCTCCCTACAAAATGTACCGTTGACCAAATTTCGAATAAACAAAAACATAGTGATTTTTTTCAAATAATTCAGCATTTGACCTTCATGATTTGCATATTTTGTGATCGAAAACAACAAAACAATTAGAGAAAAAATCACTATGTTTTTGTGAATCTAAAAAAAGAACATGTTTGACTTTTTTTTGTCTTTAGCGCATTTTGTCAAGAGATTAGCCAATGCCAAAATTGAATACATATATCAATCAATGTTCTCATACAAATAGTTTAATAACGTTTAATAACATTACACATTAAAAATTGATTGCTAGACTAAAAATGTGAAACAGTAAATATTGACTTAATTTTTCCAAAACCATTAAAGAGATAGATGAAAAGAGTTTTTAGAGTCCCTCATGTACTCGGACATAATTTCATTGTAAGAACGTCAAATTTGATCATAATAACTTCCTCGTGAACACCTAAACACACTTACTAGGAAAAGTCTTCTCATTAGAATTATACAGACATATCTAACCTCTATATATCTTACACATCAAGAGATTTCCAAAGAGGCCAGAGTATAGCCACGCACCAAAGTAAATCCCACTAGACACCGAAAGAAAAGCATTCCATTTTTGTTGTAACATGACTTTTCCAGTTTTAGCTAGACTAGACTCATTCACGTAAATGAAACAAAACAACGACCGCCATGATAGATTCATCTGGACAACTTTCAAGAAGTTGATGCGATCGTTCAAATATTTTGTTATGAAATTACTTCTCTTTATTGAACATATAAACGTATTATTCCAGCCATAATAATTCAAACCCTCGAAAAAAAACAAGAACAATTGATTTTTTTTTCCGTAGAGTCTGTGAGCACAAAACTTTAGTTCATTTCACTAAGAAAACTGAGAATGAAGGAAGACATAAGTGTCCCATGCCATAGCCATAGGCTTAAACTAGAAAATCAGCGAGATGTATACATATGTGATGAACGCAAAGAGATGAGAAGCGTACAGAATAATTTTAAATAATATGTGCATTGAGTTTAATCACTTGAAGATCCATCATCATACGATATGAAATCAAGATTATGTGTATCAGTCTTGGAGAGAAAATTATTGCTTAGGAATCATTTGGTTGCAAGAATTGTTGAATGCAGTATTCATCTATGCTGGAATAAGTTCACTTCTAGAAGTCATGCATTCTTAAAATAAATTCTGTAATATCATATAGATCCGATTGATTGTTCTAGAAGAGGATTCAGAAGATGCATATTCTTTGTTTGGTTACAACAATTAAAATAGGAATTGGAATAAGATTTTTTTTATCTTAATAATTAATTTTTTTTTTAAGTCTGATAATTTTCAAAAAAAAATTCGCCACTACTAAGCAAAGATGTGAGGAAACTATTCCAAAGGACTATGAGAATGAAGACAACGAAAATGGTGACTGTTACAAGAAATTAATGGAGGGGAAATGGTGACTCCCTCAAAGAAAATGTAGGAGGGAAAATGATGACTCACCTCTTGAATGACAAAAGCTACTGGATCTACGCATGCATTTCCTGTGCACAAACCCTACTTTTTCCCTCCAAAACTTGCAGCATGTTGACGGACCTTACCAAATATTAAACTTGGTTTTCAAAAGAGTGGAATACAAATAGGCTATGCATATTCCACCTATTTTGTAGGAAGTCTACCATGCCCATTTTGGGCTAAAATTAAAATAAATATATTCTAATTCTACTTTTCATTTTTGTTATCTTTTTGAATTCTAATAGTCAAAGTTTCCTATTCGCATCCAATTCCTACAATCAAATAGACCATTAGCAATCATATCTAATAAGACAAATAATATTATAAGTAATATATAAATTTAAACTAGAAAATATAGGTTCCTTAATTTTATTTTATTTCTATATTGAATATCTATCCATTTTCTTATAAATCTAATGTGTAAGTATGTACTTGAATTTTAATCACAATATTAAATTCTAAATTCATGCCTTCTTCTTTTAAGAAAGCTTGTAATATGTTCCAAGATTATAATGGTTTTATTTTGAATGGACATACACATGTTTTCAATTTGGTTGTCAATATTCTAATCTATCGACATTATAATTGATATAGTAATAATCTACAAGGTATATGTATATATAAGAATTAAGACATATGCATATAGCTTATTATATAAGAATTAAGATAAATATTTTTTAATTTATCAAATAGGAGTCCAAATCTTATTGTACCTCCCATAAATGGTTGTTGTGAGGAAACATATGAATAAAAATTTAATTTGTCAATTTCAAACTTTATAATCCAAATTTGAATTCTTTAGCCTTTATTCTTATAATTGATGTTTTTTCTTCCATGTAAATCATTTCATGTAAGCCTTAAATATTATATAAAATAAATTATCCTAATTTATGAGAAAAATGTAATGACTTTGTGAAAGAGCATATGTGGCTCACATTAACTATATATGATAATCATCTAGTAAAAACAATACTTTGCTATCAATTAAAGTGCAATATTATTTTTTATCCTTTTTCATGTATAATAAGTTATTAAAATTCTTTAAAGGGTTTAACATATAGGTGTAAAGTGCCCTTGTCATGTGATACTTTAAACATGTAAATCTAAGTTTTAGTGTAAAGATTAAAATCAGAACTTAATGGGAATTTTAAAATAATTTTTCAAAATTTATAAATGATCATAACTATCAATTAAGTCTAATTTAAACTCATATAATATAATTGACATACATAAAATAATATTAATATAAGAACAAAGATTTTCATAGATTTTGATCCATCAACTAACACACCTAAATTTTGGTCAATAAAATTATTATTTTAAATATTTTATAAAATCATAATTTAAATTCATTAAAATTATTTATTCATTTTGATTATTTAAAATGGTATCATTTAATCACAATTTTGTCCCATTTAGTTGTTATGTCTTAGCATATTTTGAGTTGATATTCTTTTTCATCTAGGACACAACCCACCATTTCTCATCTTATGTTTCGAGAAGGAAAATTAATCAACATATGAAACTTGACCAAAAATGTTTGTGTTTTGCCACAACTGTTTTAACACCTAGTTCCCTTAAATTTCCACCAAGGGGATAAAGAAAATGTTTTTCATTTTCATACGATGATGATGTGTTATCACACAATTGGCTCCACATACTCATGCTCAATTTGGTAAGTTTTCATTAGAGGTAAATACGATTGACGCACCCTATGAGTAAACCACCCTTTTCTTAGTAATCCACAAAATTATTCGTAATAGTGTGGTCTCATGGATTCTAGTGATCATAGGGTATGCATAAAAATGATTTGATGAGAATTTTTGGAAGTAGAAACAAAAAAACCATGGAATGTCATCCTCTATTGAACTCATAGACCTTGAGTAAAAGGAGCCATTGCAAAGTCTTTTTCCTACATGCAAACAACTTGAAGACTAAAAATACTCAATGATAGACATGTTCTCTGAAAAATGTACCTTCTCACTTATAGGCAATTTTCATTCTCTACATTAAAATTTCATATAAAACTTATGTAAATGTTAAGTGTAGAAGTTTTGTTGATACCCATCAAATTATTTAACTACATAAACCAACGATAGAGAATATCATGGAAAATGTGTTTTATAGTGTACAAAAGACATGAGAACCCTCAAGCCACTCACACTCTTGCATAGAAACAAAATCTCCTAACTAATTAGTTCACACTTAGTATACTCCCAATGCATGCCAAAATAAGAGCATTGGGATAGGTCATAAATATGCATTAAAGAATGAATAATAGAGGATTTTAACTATATATAATACTTCCAACTACATTGCTAGACATGTAAGTGAAATTTCATAGTGTTGACAACTTACGTGAATTGTTTGATACTAGAATACTGCAAAAAAATGTGTTCACATCGATAGCAATTATTGTAAGAATAATTCCTGATTCACTCGAGCAAGATGAATATATCTCCTACATATGCCTCTAAACTTTTATTGGTTACTTTAATTTTGGTTATTTTGAAACTAAGATTCCATCTTTAGTTGTTTGGGATTGGTTGAAATTAAATTCACTTATTGAAAATAAAACTTAATTAGGAAAAATTACTACATTGGTTTCCCTCAAAAAAAATATTCTTAATATTATTACATTTTACACAAAATGGATATGTTGAAAAGGGAGTAATAAAACTTTGCGCAAATGCAATATACATTTTCTTGCATCCCTAGTACTTGTGGAAAATGGGAGTTTTAGACCAAAGCGCCTCATTCTTATATTAGGAGAAGAGTTAAGATATAATTTATGTTTTTATGTATTTAACTAACTTCTATAGTAAATTTTCTATTTCAAGGATAAACTTAGTGTGGCTAAGTATAACAAGTATGTCTTTTAATTCATTCGTTTTCATATTTAGTCAATAAATGATGTTTATTGTAGCCCATATACATATACATAATTGAAACATTCTCTTGTTCCATGACATCCTTTGTCTATTACTAAAGTATTGTGGCAAATAGTATTTTATTGTGTTTAAATCATACATTGAAATATGTTTTTATGTATTTTGAGCTTTCTTGAATGTGCTAATTAATGGTTTCTATGGCCTTTTTAGGCCTTAAATATATAATTAATTTAGACTATTAAAATTTAAAATTCATCACCAATTGTAGAGGTTGAAATTCCATTTCCCTTTATACTCTACAACTTAGAATATTTCTAATTTAGGTGTCAAAATTGGTTTTGAAACTGAATATAATCTATTTTACAAGAGAATAAAAAATATCAAATACATGAACTGTCTAGAAAAAGTAAATAAATGTTGTATGAGATATATCTTCTCATCTTGTATAGTATCCCTTCATCAAATTATCATGGTTGACTTCTTGGCTTCAACTTCAATGAGAATAGATAATAACATTGTTATCTTAGACATGAACAAAATTCTAATTCTTTTATCAACTAGACTAGCTCCTATATATATCTAAGCACAAAAGAACTGGCAAGTTTGGGATAAAACAAGGTAATGTAAGTGGAAGATAAATCAATGTCCTAACGTTTGAATTTTATGATTGACTAAGTTTATCCTTGACATAGAAAATTTACTATAGAAGTTAGTTAAATACATAAAAAACATAAATTATATTTTAACACTTATGTTTTTGATTGACTAGATCTAATATTAGGAATGAAGAAACATATTTGGATTATTAGCCCATCTTCTATAGTGATTGAATTCTTAGAGGTGACTTGTGGAAATTCTTGAGGAAGAATTAACAATAATCATAGGGGTCACTTTGGCTCTTCATTCAACATCCAATTTTGGGTAGTCTAAATATTTTAGCTACATGCCAATATGAATTTTTTTGGTAGAAAGTTCACCCCCAAGGAAGGATCTCAATATTTTTAAAATCTTTCTAAGAATCCATATATGTATTTACTTGAAAGTTATACTTACAATCAATTCCAAACTATGCCCAACATTGGAATGATTGAGATATTATCTAGACATTTGAAGGTGATATTAATAAAGGATGGAGAGAAATAAATTATTAGATTGATGATAAGAGGGAAATGGAAGTATTTGAGAGATTCAATGGGCGTTAAAATAAATAGAGGTGAAAATAAATGATAGGTATGTAGATAGAAGAGAAACGAATAGGCTAGGACTTGTAAAGATGCATAATGGAAAATCTTCCCTTAAATTTGGTATCCAAATATTGCATAGAAAAGTAACAATCAATTGCAATGAGAAAATTATATGAATCATAACGTCTAGCAAGATCTTTGAAGGTAGGAGCTTTTATTCTTATGAGGTCCTTTATCTAAGAAACCTTAACAATCTTTTGGTAAAATTCAAGGCTCCATTTTCTAGTGTTTATAAATATTTATCTCTCTTTATTCCTATAATATAGAGATTCATCACATTTAGATCTATCAAAAAAAAAAACATTCCAAAATAGTCCAAAGAAATTTATTATAGTATGACTCATCTAATTCCACATGTCCCTTACCATTATTCTCTACTCTTTTTTCCTCTTGCACAATTTTTACCTTGAAACTTGCAAAAGGGATATGAAGCCTTCCCAACTTGTATCCTTATGAAATAAAAAATAATTTTGTTATAAAATAGATTCCCAATGACCAACCTCCATCTTAAAAGAGTCCAATTAAAAAGGGTATCAAAATATGGTGCCACTTGTCAACACATGTCTCTGTAAGACACTTCTCCACGTAGTTACATGCGAGAAACAAAAAGATGCTCGAGCCTATGTTCATGTCATTTTTCTCTTCCAACATCATGGAACTTGGCTTTCTCTGCATGAAACATTGAAAAAAAATTCAAAATAGGTCCAACCTTGGGATGTGTTTTCACCCATGGTGATGGTTGTAGATGGGGAGGGTTTCTTCTTTAGTCTACATGCACCTCAAAATTTAGATGCCTTACACCATTTGCAAAGGAATGACAATATACTTATGACTTACATGATGTATCATCACCATAGATAAATAGTCATTCAAAAGATTTTTGATGTTTGGAGGATTTGAAAGAGGTGACTAAGACCTAATAAACACAAGAAAGAGTGGCTAACAAGTTTCACAAACCTATGATCAAAGAAGACATGCTACACTGATGCCTTTAGAATGGGGATGGAGAAGCATTGTAAAGGGAATCAAGGAGGAACCAATGGAAATAGTTATTGAAATTAAGAATATTCCTCTTTATAGAACTTTAAGATTTTAATTAAGTTTACTATTAATGGTGGTGTTCTTATTAAAGGTCTCTAGAGGTTTTACTGTTGCATGAAAGCTAGGCAATGAAATTAGGTGGGGTCGGAGAACATTTTGGGTTCTAGTGTTTCTCTAGAAGGGGGCTTTTTTTGTTGACTTCCTTGATTGAGATCCGGTAGTGCTCCCTTTAGGGGACTCTATTTTGTGGGTATTAAACCCCCTTATTTTTGTTAGTATGGATTCACTGACGTTTTTGGTTCTCTATTTTGAGGCCATAGTGTAGTTATATTTTCTTCTTCATGTGTTTTTTTCTTTAGAGGTTAGTCTCTCCCCTTTGTCTTGGTCTCTTTTCAAACCATTATTGAATGCAAAATTGTTATTTAATTTACAATTTTGTTAATTTTGGTTTTTCGATAAAGGTAGTGAGGCATGGTATCAATTCTAAAGGGCACTTGTTGGTCAATTAATTTTCTTTGGTTGGTAGTACTCAGTGGTTTTGGCAGGCCTGGTGGGTTTAGGACCCTAGGGAAAATCATTGAAAGTTTGGGGCCCTTCTCAAAATCCTACAAGGTTTTGGGTACCTTTTAAAAACCATTGGGTTGTGCTTTGGAAGCTTGTTTCTTTAGCTAAGTTTTCAATTTTTTTTTTTTTTTCTAAAGATTTTGTTGTTGTTATAGGTTTTAGAGGCTTGCCAATCCTTTCCTTTTTAACAAAAAGAACAATGTATTACATATTGCATTACTATTTGTTGTTGTCAGATTTACATTATTATGTTGATTTTGTATTATTAAAAAAACATTATTAAAGGTCTAATTATTCTTGGATTTCTTATAAAATGATCGTTACATATCTAATTATTCATGTCATATGTATTACTAAGAATATAAAAAAAGAGGAAACAAAACTTATAACATTTACAAAAGACCATAACTTTTAGTCTAGATCTTTCATGCATTCATATAATCTAATTCAAATATATAAAAATAATCCTAATATAACAATATATTTTCCACTGACTGTAATCTATTCCTCTAGTGCCTTAAAAATTACTTCAAAATAATTTATTAAATTATATTTTACATAACCTTAAATTGGATATTCAAATTTATTATTTAAAATACAAAACATTTGATATTTTGCTAAAAGTTACATTTATGATTTCAACATCACCAAACTTTGTTCACAAAAATTATGAATTAATTTTTTCCAATTTCTATAAGACTGAATATAGTCCAATAATGTAACATCTTCCATTACAACATTTACATAGGTAAGCTCACTAATAAATTGACAATATGAAAATATCGTTAGTGATTTCTATTGTTTGATAGATGACCTCAATACATTACCTTGTTATAAATTATTCTTATCATTGTTACCTTCACTTCTTCCTAGGTGTTTATGCCAATGGATATGCTCAATTTCCATGATTTTTCACTATTAGGAATTGAATGGCCAACAGTCCTTTTCCAAGTTTCTTTTCTTCTTCAAGAAATTATGATTGACAAAGTTATGTAGAAGAGATAGTCATGGGTTTATGAGACAACCCATTTGCACCAACATACTATGTTCCTCCACCACCATTGGAAACAACATGTTTGGACAACCTTATTGCTTCTTGTTACACCACCTCTCCAACTTCCTTGGCTACTATAACATTGTCATTCTTATTTACAACATTCAAATTTTCACTACCTCAAATATTATTGACAACCTCAAAAAACATAGCCTATCCCTTGGCCCAGTTATTTCAGAAGTTTTACTTTCAATTATAGCCACTCCATCTTATACAAAATCTTTAGTTTTACATATTTCCTAATACATTCCTTCCTCTATAACAATTATATCATTCTTAAATAATTCTATCGTTAGCTCCTCATTTCATTTATTTTGAGAAAACTCCCACTCTTTCATAAATTTCTCTTTTCCCTTCTCAATATAGGAAATCCTCTATTTTAGCATCAGAACCTCCTCATTTAAAGTAACATTTTCCTTTTTAAGGAAACCCTCTCGATTCTTGGCCTCTATATTCTCTTTCATCTCTTTGCCAATTGTAGTGATAGAAACATCAAGAGATAAGAAGGCAACATGCCTAGCTTCCTCCTCTAAATCCTTCTCTTTTGTCCATCCACCCTACGACTAAATGCAATGTCTTGGCACCATCTCTTCTCAATACTTCACCATGACTCTGATACCAATTGTAAATTTAAATAGAGTATAGAGATATAAAAAAAATAGAAAATGAACAAAACAAAAGAGACAATATTTATTGCAGTTCATCACAAACATTGATTTTTACATTCATCTACAACCTTCAAATGAAAAGGCATGAGAAACTAAATAGTCATGTGATTGTTGGGTTTCACAATCCAAAAAAAGATAACAACATATAATGATAGCTGATTGATGAAATGACTCATGTTTTCTTGTAGAGCACCTTTGATTGCAAATGCAGATGTGTTTGATGGTGCCTCAAAAATATGTTCTAATATGGAACTGTTAGTTTATGGTGACTGATTGGGGAAGTACTATACATACTCCATAATTCCTTCGTGGGGTTAGGGGTCGAGCTAGGTCTCGATCGAGGGCTTGGGGGCATAGCCCCTAAGAAATTGTTTTTTGGGGCCATTTTATTTGTATTTTATGGCTGACATGTTGTAACTAATTTTAAACCTAAAGCAACAAACATATTTGTATAAAAGGGCTTAGGGTTATGGATTTTCATAAGGTGTGATGCAAAAATTTCTTATTGCAATGGTGTTGAGTTGTAAGGGATTATAGATTGTAATCAAGTTGTAATCATTGGATCATAATAATATTGGAGTCACTGTTTGGTGGACATAGCCCAGTGATTGGGTTAACCACATTAAATCTTGGTGTTGTGTGTTCTCTTCTGTGTGATTTATTATATTCTAATATTGGTTATTTTGCATGTAATTCTTTTATTTGTTCATGTTTAATCATAATAGGAACATTATAATGGAAGAGGTATGTTGGGAAAATATCTACTGAAAATGCTCTATAAACTCTCGAGCACATGCAATTAAGAGGCATAGATCTAGATTTCATAATTTTGTGGTACCTTCCTATATGTATTGAATCTTTTTAATAAATTGAAGAATTCCACAAAAGCATAATGGTACATAAATCTTTGTGCATATCCAAGATGCATGGAATGGTTAAAAAGCCTCTTCAAAGAAGTTGAGCTAGTGAAGCTCAAGTTATCATGAACATTTAATCAAATAGAAAGAGACAAAAGTCATCTCGCCTTACCCCTTTGATAAAGAGATGGAACCCATCTCACCTTTTTTCCTTTTATGTACTTTTAGGTGAAAAGTACATAGAAACCCAAATATCCCAATGATACAAGAGAGTTGACCCTCTCAAACACAGAGGAACGTTATAATCTATTAGTGATTGAATTGAAGGCTATCCAAATGTTGGTATAATTGTCATTATTCATAATGAAAATGATCAAAATTGGAGATTTATTTACAATGAAAGGTCTATTTATTAACATGCTTTTGTGAAATATATATTTGTCTTTGGGGGAATTGATATTGTAAGATGTTTGTTTCATTTCTTTTCTCTTCTATCTATTTTTAAAGAAAAGGAGGGCCTCAATTTTGAAAATTTTACTTGCCTATATAAATTTGTTGAGAATTTAATCCTATTCCCTAATGGGATTGTTTTGCCCCATATTGCTATTGGCTTTGGTGAAATGATGTAAGTTTCTTTTCTAACTTTCCTTTTGGACTTCTTGCCCAATACCAAATGACATTCCCCATGCTCATTGCTTATATAGGAGATAAGACTCATATAAGTGATTAGTTTCAAACCATCATTTAATCTTAAAATAAAGAGATACAGTATATTATTCTATCCTCTACAATACAATATAGTACATGACTACAGACATCTATATATGCTTTCACATACAATCTTCAAGTGAAAAACCATGAGAAGTTGAACAGTCATGTGACTATTGGTCTTCACAATCACAAGAAAGACAACAACATAGCATGGAAACCAATTGATGAAATGAACCATATTTCCTTGTAGAGGGGCTTTGATAGAAGATGTAGATGTGTTTGATGGTGCTTCAAAAATATGTTCCAACATGGAACATGATAACGGAAGAGGTAATGTGGGGAAAATATCTATTGAAAATGTCGTATAGACCCTCGAGCACATGCAATTAACATGTGTAGATCTAGGTTTCATAACTTTGTGGCGCCTTCTTGTATATATTGAATCTTTTTAAAAAATTGACGAATTCCACAAAAGCATAATGGTGCATCAATTTTTGTGCATAACCAAGATGCATGTAATGATTAAAAAGCCTCTTCAGTGAAGTCAAGCTAGTGAAGTTCAAATTATAATGAACATTCAATCAAGTATAAAGGGACATAAGTCATCTCGCCTTACCTCTTTGATAAATAGTTTGCATTCAAGAACCTAGAAGCTCAAATACCTTG
This sequence comes from Cupressus sempervirens, assembly GCA_028749045.1. NCBI lineage: Eukaryota > Viridiplantae > Streptophyta > Pinopsida > Cupressales > Cupressaceae > Cupressus > Cupressus sempervirens. The sequence goes on from CM053789.1 coordinate 42,049,470, forward strand.
AGAAGTCGCAAGTTACACCGAAATAAAATGCCAGTGATGTGCTTGGCATAATTCACATGAAAGATAGGAATGTGAACTACTTGAAAGAAAGGCTCCAAGGAACACAGTCGTATTGAGCGGTATGTGGAACCTAAGGTTCCTGAAAGAATAAAACTAGAAGAAAATTCTGTTGGAATTTGTAAAGCGGAAACCACAGTGCCTTGGTCATTCTGCATGTCATTAGCAAGAATTTTATGAATGCGAAGCACACATATTTCAAGCACGAGTAATTGGCAGGTGAAAGCCAGATTTGATTACCTTAACCTCCATCCTCCTAGGTTGAGTGTATGTTTTCCTAAGCATCCACCAAAGCATAATTGAGGTTGATTGTTCAAAACATTACAGCTCAAAATGCTCTTATAATGCATATAGAAATTGTGGAATATTTAGAAGTTTTTCATGGACAACCTTATATATTGTTAGGTTTTTGGTGCAAGCTATTGTCTACCATAGACATCTAACTAGAGCCACTCAAATTGAAATGAAAAAGACCTATTGATTCAAGAAAAAGAGAATGTGGGTTCTATGTATACGCAAACAACATTTGACAAGATTCATTTGAGCATGTGAGAACGTAACAGTCTAGTGTATTTAAAAACCCAATCCCACTCAAAAGTAAGGAGCCCCATATAATACACAAAGTCCAATTGCAAGAAATAATCTATATTAACAACACTATCACATTCGACATTGGAAGGATTCACCATAACATCGTGCTTATTATCCGAAGATATGCTAATCACATTCGACATTGGAAGGATTCACCATAACATAGAGAATCATTCTTCAATTTAAAAATTAACAAACGCATTCAAGCTAAGGTATTTGCCTAAACATTCTACTCTAATCTCTTTTAGAGAATGCTAACTACACTAGACATAAATCATGTCACCTTTGAATATTCCTAGGGGTCCACGGTTTTCTAGAGAGGCGTAGTCGTGCACGCCCGTAGACGAAATCGAGTCCCGTCAAGCACAAAAGACAACTCTACCATTTTCCATCGTAAGAGGACTTCTGCGAAGTTGGGGACTCGTCTGATTCACGTAGACGAAACGAAACGGCCACTGCCACGGTCAATACGTCATCTCTTGCCTGCAATTAACAGCACCATATCAACATTCACAAGCGGGATACGCCATTTCAACCGGAACTCTGCAGAAGTACGAGCCGAACAGATCAAATGGTTTCTTTAAGGGCTTTTGTACTAAGATAACCAAGCTGTTTGTCAATACCGTCTCTGCAGTTCTTCATCAACCAAAAAAATATTGTGAGATTTTGATACTGCTATTAGTCTATTTGAGATGCTAGTGTATTCCATAGAATGAAATTTCTTAATTTTCCATATAATGATATTTCTTAGTTCACAAAAGTTTGTCTTTTTATTTGTTTGTTAAGTTGAATAGTTTTGTATAATCTATACAATCACCCTGAATGAGATACGCCAATTCAGGTACTCCTATGATCCTTCTTTATTTATTGTATTTGCTGTGTACAGTCCATATACTATGGTCGCGGCTATCTTCAACTTTGACTAATTTTCAGAAAAATCTAAAACATCACAAGTTTTTGTGAAAATTCAAGCATTTGATCTTCATGATCTGCATAACTTAGGAAAAAAACACTACGTTTTCATGAATCTGGAAAATAAAAAGTTTGATTTTGTTTTGTCTTTAGTACATTTTGTCTTGAGATTAGCCAGTCCCATGTACTATTGCATTCGCTTCTACTCATGCAATGATTAATCTTTTTAATTTCAACCAATTAGATCTATGTTTTTTTTGTTTTTTATTTTTTATTTCGATATTTTATTGTTCTAATGTATATTTGTGAGATTTTTAATTTTTAAAATCAATTTAAGTATTTTACTTGAATATGATTGGCTCATATAAATGAGGTCTTACAGGGGCAGATTTCTAGGGATCACTACTCTTACTACAAGATGATATTTTAGCATTTATAATTTAATGATCTTAATCAAATTTTGAGAACTCTTATGCCTATAAATAATAATTAAAATATGCAACAAGATAAAATTTATTGAATAGTTTTTAACTTCAATAAAATACACATACACTAAATACAATTAAGCTATAATAATAGTATTATATCAATATTATAAAATTTTAATTATGATAATTTAATATTTAAAAAAATTAATTTTCAAATATATAAATGTGTACATTGCAAAGTTTTATTTAAAAATGTTACATATTAATCAAATATTAAAATATTAATTATATTATATTAAACATTATCTAATTTTTCACGGCAAACACAAGCCATTACATGGCACTTTTTTATTTATACATTTGTGAGCTTTTTATGTTGGGATACACCAATTCAACTATTAAGTTAATAATTGTAATGGTCGAAACCTTTTTTTTTAGTATTCTCCACAAACTTTTCCTATTACAAGTGACTATTTATTAGCAATGTAGAGACCTAAATATTCCTATTTATTATAGGATGTTATATATTTTATAGATTTATGAACGGTTGATATCCTAAGCTAATGAAATATAGGTTCTCATTGTTTTTATTTTAAAAAGTAGAGTACTAAATTCTTTATTTATTCAATATATAGACATATAAAATCTTTTTAAGATGTATGAAGAGAGAATCAATATATGAATTATTTCAAAGGGTAATGAGAAATAAATATTTAAATAATCTAATCTTAAAATAGCAAAATACCATTTATTATTTTATCATCTATCATTATAGTACTTGATTAGAATTGTAGATAGACAATAATTATAATAATATACTAAACCTTCAAAGTATCTTGTGTCAATAGATCTATAATCTCTCTTCAATTTAAAAATTGAAAAGAACAAAGAAGGTAGTAAAGCTAATGTATTTCTTTAAACATAGGTTACTTTGATAACATTTAAAATATTCTAACTACACTAGACATAAATTACATGATTTTATAATATACCTACATGTGAATAGTTTTCTAAAGAGGCTTAGTCGTCGATGCCTATAGACAAAACTAAATCCCTCCAAATGCATATTTTCTCTATTATTTAGCTTTCTTATACTTATATTTACATATAAAACACTACTCAAAGGACAAGTTAATTAGCATTCAACATTTATATTTTTTTTCAAGGACTAAAGACTCAAGCTCCAACATGTTTTAACTCTAGCTTTTATCTAGAGAAACACCACACACATTTTTTTTTTTCACGTAACATACGCTAGAAGAAATATAGAGAACAAATGACTATGTGACAAAAAACATTAGTCACATGAATAAAACTAATCAAGTTTTACTAATTTCTTGTACTTCACAAGTATAAATGAATAAATAAATGATTAATTTGATCATTAGGTAACATCACAACTAAAGATAGGCAAGAGCCTCTAACACAATGGTAACTTGTGATTCTCTCATGTCAGAGGTCTTGGGTACAACTCTACTAGATCTTAACACATAATAATTTCTGTAGTGCCTACCCTCGTTCACATCTTCTCTGGACATATTATTGCTATTATTATCAGACTTTGATGGACTAGTTTTATGTAGATGGATTAGTGGTATTGTTTTGACACTATCAGACATTATGTTATGGATTCAGTTATTATATGATGAGATCATTTAGACTTCACATTTCATGTATGTATGATGATCATTATATTGTTTTCAGTTACTGCTGATGATTAGTTAGATGGTTGATTATCTTATGTGTTTTATTATAGATACTTACCCCATACTTGCATGTGTATGGTGTGCGTGTTTTCTTATTGTATGGCGTTTCTGATGTGGTTAAGGAAGGGAGTCGTAGCCACCTGCTTAGTCAGGATCTACACGATGCACCACTTCCTGCCATTGCCTGTTTAGCTTAGCACTATATATATTGTATGTACATGCATGGCTTTTCTGCAAGTTGCAGGTACCGAGTATCGACTTCCCTGAATTGCCAGGATGAGTGTACCCTATTATACTATCTCAATGATAAGAGAGGGGAGATAAATTCTCAAGTCCAAATCCCAAACCCTAAAACCATTTGTCCTAGTGAGTTAGGACAAGTATTTGAGTTGAGTACCCATTGAATGTGTCGGATGACATATTTTGTGATTTTGAATCTTTTAGACTGATTTCGTATGAATTGTTCTATGATGGGTTTTCATATTTTATCATGAAGGTCTATGGTGAATTTTCTATTAATTAAGTCTTAACAAATAGATTTAATTAATAAATTAATTATTTGAGAGATTAAATATCATGATTTTTGATATTTTGATTATGATTAATTCAAGGAGAATTAATTGAGAAATAAAAGAATTAAATTAAAAGAAAATTAGAAATTAAAATAAATAATAATTATAAAATACTAATAAATTAATAAACAAATACTAATAATAAAAGTTATTAAAAAATTAAAATAAAAGTTATAAAAATTAAAATGGGAGTTATAAATGGAAATTAGTAAAAATAATTGGAATTATAAACTTGCTTGGAAATTAATGCAGTTTCCCATTTTTCATGTGTCAACAACACGGGGGTTAGTGCATCAATTGAGCACATGGTGTCTACAACCCTAGGCCTTATCAAAAAGGTTGGAAATAGGTCCTTGCTTAGTTGGCGATATCTTCCAGCTGATTCTAGAAGCATTCTAGGGTTATCCGAAAGCTCTTTATATTTGAGCATTCCTTAATAGCTTGGATATAGTTGGGACATAGCATGGATAGTATGGTTAGCATGGAGAATAGTTGAAGCATTGGAGGATTCGGGAAAATTCTGAAGAAGGGGAGCTTGCTCTACGGGTTATCTGAGGATAAGCGAGTTACCATCAGAATCCGGGTAGATTCTTGTGATTTCATTATGATACTTCTGCATCTTGCTTTCCCCTGTCTTCTTCGTATTTTCCATATGTCTTCATTGTGCATTTTCAATTTGGGCAATTAAGTTTTGTTTAAGGATTCTATATGCTTAGATCTGAAAATAATACGGACTAGGGTTGCAATTCATGGACAAACCCATTAGAATTAGTCATCAGAGAATTTTTAAAAAACAAGTTTCATAGAGAGGTTCTGAAAATGAAAGCTTGTATTTTTATAAACATACTGAGATTCTATATATTATATATATATATATATACATATATATATATATATATATATATATATATACATAAACCTTGTTATATATATATATATATACATACATATATATATATATATATATATATATATATATATATAAAATATATATATTTTTATAATCACAACCTTATTATGGCGGAAATGTTTTAATAAACGTAATTCGCAACTTATTAATCGTGCTGGGATTGCTTGATAAAACAAATACTAATGCATGTTTGGGTGGGGGCGGAATTGCACCCCGTACCCGTGCTTTAAAGGGTCGCGCAGTGTACCCGCGACTGTATTGGTCGCAGGGTACCTGCGACAGCAGCATACCCGTGGCAAATGTCACAGCCGACGGCATATTCGATTTGGCTTTGTTCTAAGGAAACTTTGTTATTCGATTTCCTTTATGAATCGAAACTAATAAAAATTCGGTTCTGTTTTTTATAAAATGCAAAAAAAAAAAATATTATATTATATATGTACGTATGTATATGTTTAAATATAAATATATATATATATGTATATATGTAATATATATATATATATATATATATGATATTAAAAGATTTAAAGTTGATAATAAAAGATTTATAACTTCATCTCTTTTTAATGATGAATAGTTTTGTAATTTTATAGTTTTAACTATTATGAATTAATTAATAGTTTAAGATTATAAGATATATGAAGCATATGAAAATTAAGTTAGTAGAAACGTCTTTTAAATGTTATAATTGGAAATTGAAGTTTAGAGGCAATTTTTAATCCATCCAAAGATTAATACATGGAAAAACATAGGAAAATGTTCTTCCTCTAAACTTGGAATACAGAAACTGAGATTTTGCATATGAATTCAAATTTGAAAACTTAGCAAAACCAAAACGTGTGTTTACATTGTGTATTCATTATGCTAATGTTTTGGGTTTTGGGTTGACTAGTGTTGACCGGTATAGGACGTCTACCAGAGGCTTGGGGGTTATGTGAATGTGATGTCTTGATGATGTTTTAATCTCGATCTTTATAAACCCAACCATGATTATGTGATGGAATGCTCTATGAATTAGTTGTGAATACTGATTGTTAGAGTTGAGATTCTTATGTTTGAAACCCTTGACTTAACCATTATTTTTGGTCATCAATCAGTTATCCTTGGATATATTCTAGTCGCCATGATGGGACTAATATGTGGATTTATTATTGATTATGTCATGTTGTGACATGTTTGACTCAACCATTTTGGAGTTTTTGATCAGTATGATTTTCAGATATATTTTGGTTACTGAGAACCAATGGATATTTTGATTATCAGTGATACTTCAATTGCCAATAGAGAGCTATTGTGTTCATGATTTTCTATGGATGTTTCTCATGGTGATTTGATGCTTTTATGCATATTTGATGAATTTTAATCATGGATATTTGTTGATCTTTATTATGGTGATTTTGTGGACTTTCTTTATGATTATGATACCATGAGCATTAGGGTAGGATATCTGCATGTAGTGTCGGGAAGTGGCTTGCAATGGGGGTTGGGGCCCTAAGAGGCCGCCGGGGTAACTCATTGTAAGATGGATTAATAAGTGATAACATTCACACACTTAATACTAACTGAATGAACCTAAAAAGATAAGAGTTTTTGGTTCTTGCCCATGCCTTGAGTGCTTGTATAGGCTAGGATGGGAGTAGAGAGAACGCATGGTTGCGACCTTGCATTCCATAGTATGCCTTGTCAGTATGAAAGGATACTAGTGGCCGCATGAGATCTGTATGGACCCGTGGAGTTTAGCTAACTTCCAGGGTAACTTGTACGAGATAAATGCGATGACACTTTCTCGCTTGCATAGTAGGTTGTGTGCTTCTAAAGTAGATGTCTGTTTTGTGATTGGAACCTTTGAGTTAGTATACGTTTAGGATTCCTGGACTTTAGAGTATTGTGCTATGTGGTTTTGATATTCTGTTTGGGACTTGGGATTATCTCCTCTGCACGGTGGGAGTGGACCACTTAGGTACCACGCAGTCAGGTGGTAGTGTATTTTAAACTCTTATCATTGGAGATTCATTGAGACCTTGTGGTTAATGCGTCTTTCGTGATGGTGGATATGTATCCTTTCATTGATGGTTAGCATATGTTAGATGATGATATCTTATGCTTTACTTTTTATGTTAGTAGGATGTTTAGGATTGACATTCCTACTATGATAATACCGATGATCTCTTTGGTGCTTGGAATTTTACGCACGGAGGGATGGCTAGGATCCACGATGGTCTAATGATGCTATTAATGGTTGGGAGGAACTATGCACTTAGTTTATTTATTTTATCTTTATGATAGATGTAAATGACTTTTATGATGATGTATTATGAGTATCATGTGATTATCTTTACTTTGATGTATCATGGATTAGAATAGGATGATTCTTCATATGTATATTCTTTTAAGCCTTCATACCCTGTGACATGTATAGTGGATGAATGAGCAGTTGGATATGTAATAATTGAACATTGGACTTATCGTATTATTTCATGTGGATGTTGTACTAGATGGATTTATGTGAGTAATTCATGTTAAGGGGATCTTAAAGAATGTAATCTATTGTATATGTTAAGTTTACTCTATAGATGGACATTGCTATTGCTTCCGTTATTATGATTAAGTTATATGTGGTATTTACTTTCATGGAAAAAAAAAAAAAATGCTACCAAACTTAGTGAAATACTAGGTTAATTCTTTGGATCCCTTGGCGGGGCATTACAATTTCTTACAAAAAAGAATAATAATTGATAAAAGTTGCTCATTCATACTAACATTGAATAATATAATAGGTGTATATACTTAGAAGTTCAATTTGACTACTAATACTTGTTTTCCAATAGCCTTATTGTGTGAACAATTCTACCACTATTTACCAATATATTTAAATGGTAACTATTCTCTTTAGAAGGATTGAAAATTCATCAAGAGTTTTGCAATTATTAGCATTATAAAGGTGCATACTGGACATAAGAATGGTTGTAAAAGTTAAGTATTTAAAATTTGGGATATTGTTATTAGGATTCAACTATCTATTTTTTTGAGTCAAACTTATTGACCCATTTTTCATGTGTAGTGGTTCACATGCACCCATATTCTCTCATGCTAATGAATGGAATGCAACATAGCAGTCATTAGATCTACATGATCCCAATGGATATATTTTTATGCTCTACATGAAAGGTTATATTAAATTTATTGAGTCCAAATAATAGTACAAGTTGGCTCCAATTGTGTCATCATGACATAACAAACACATCCACATAAGCATTGGCATTCACAGACCAATGAAAATAAGAGATCTATCATCAACAACAAATTGACAAGACAAGATCCCCAAAATTGCTTTGGAATTGTCTGACCAAATTCCTAATTTTTATTTATTTTTAATATTAAAAATAATGGTGTAGATTATGGAGGAGAAGGGAGCTTCTAGGGTTGCATATTTGAGAAATATCAACAGAATAACATCTAATAAGAAAGGTTTATAGACAAAGCATTTTTGAATTATTACTTGAGGCAAAAAAGTAATTCAAACCCTTTGAGTTACATTCAAATGAAAATTAATTATGTTGGTCTAATAAATAATAAGATGTATAATTTAGAGAGGATTTGATTCAACGTTTCTTTTTAAGGACAGGGTTTTTCTTGGTTTTTTTTTTTGGTTTTTTTAAGGTTATGTGGTATTTTCATTTGTTCAATTGATCTTAAATAGATTTTGTAAATTTTTGTTTAAAAATTAAAATTTAAGCTCATTTATTTTCACACCATCTTTACCCTCAATTCTTTTACAAATATATTGAGTAAGTAAATTAGCACCTTTTGCACACACTAAAAACATGAAAAAATCTACTCTAACTTTGAAGCATGTAAATTTAGTAAAGATGTGAAAAAATAAATTAATTGAAATAAAATAAGGTAATAGAAATTTTCAATATATACACCTCCAACAACCTTCATATTTAAAGATTGAGCTAAAATAGAAGCACTCTAGTTTTATTTGGTTTTCCTAGATTGTGATGGGAATTTCTTGATATAAAATCTAATATTTACACTTGGTATAAAAACTATAACACTTTCTTGATGGATGAAGACCTTTATATGTTTATGTGTGTGTGAGAGAGTATATGTATATGCATATGGATATGTATATGTATATGTATATGTTTATGTTTATGTGTATGTATATGTATATGTATATGTATATGTATATGTATATGTATATGTATATGTATATGTATATGTATATGTATATGTGTATGCATATGTGTGTGAATTATGTTTTAGAGTACCACAACGTAGAATACCATATTTAGCTTAAGATTCAATAATCCTATTAGTCTTGTCATCAACCCATTCGTCATTAGAGACAATAATCTCACCACGTGGTCTTAATAATTTTGGACAAGTGTGCAAGGTGAAGATATATGTGTGGCATGCTATCCTATGTAAATCTATAAGTGTACAAGTTATCATTGGAGTGTTACCAACTACCATCCTACATTCGTAACACCCCTAATCATGATTTTTTTTCACAAAATTCCTTTTGATTCCAACATATATCTTTCACTTTCCTCCATTTTATCTTCTTGGACATTCTCAAAGCCTTCTTGGTCATTTAGAGAGTCACTTGATTATAATTTGTATCTCTTTTTATCCCTTCACCATTGCACTACCCATTTTCCACCATATCTTGAATCTACCTTAATTTAATTGTAGGTTTCTTCATTATCAAATCATTCAAGCTCTCACATTTGGCTTTATCTCATATATCTAAGCTCCCTATCTCCATACTAGAGTCTATTTTATTATCTTTTATGTCTTTAAGAATATTATCATTGTCATCTATTCTTCTATTTATATTATCATTGTTCATATTTTCTATTTGGTTATCTTTCATCAATTTAATCATGTCTCATAGTTGTTTGTGAAGACAAGAACACAAAACTAAGGGTTTTAGTGAGGCAAGCCTCTTAACAGATGCAATAATTTCGCTTTTTTACATGTGTGCATGCTTTTATTGTGGACTCATGATTTTTAGCTTGAATTGCATCACTAACTATTGGAACGTGTGTTATATTTCCCACTCTCTCACTCTTTCATCTTATTATTCATAGACCATATTAGCTGGTTAACCTTTCATCTTTATAGGTGTTGCCCCACTTTTCATCCTCTAACCAATTATTAAAGTGGAAATTTGTGCTTTAGTGAGGTCCTAGGTGTGTTCAAGTCTAGATCTAAGCCCCCTTAGGTGGAAAGAGTCTTCAACAGATTTCTCATTTTCCCCTTCTCTTCATTTCATAGTCGAGTGGTCTTTCCTTTGTGTTGAGGGATTGTATGGGTAGCTTAGTACCTAATCCAATGGAGATCCACATTGCTCATGCAAAGATCATCTAAAAAGTTATATTTGTTTGTGGTTGGTTATTTTCTCAATAAAGATAGTAGCTTGTGGAAATCCAAACTTCGTCTTCTCCTTGGCAGGTTTTCAACCCATGAAGATGATTTCCAGAAAAGAGCACCAAATGATGTAGTTGGATCAAAGCAAGAAAATATTAATGTTCCCTATGGAAAATTTAGGTTCCCTTTGTGAATATCTACCTTAGGAAATGTTCAAGATTTGTCATAACTCTTATAATCTTTCTTGGTGGAAAACTCAAAACTGACTTCTCCTTGACAGGTTTTAAACCCATGAATTTTGTTTCCTATAAAAGGCAATTTTGATGGAAAGGAAACAAAATATGGGTCCCTAAAGAATTTTTACACCCCTTTTGGACATTTCTAAGCCCAAAGGAAACAATAGTCAAAAGGTAAAGTAAAAGAGAAGCCTAGGCGGAGAAATGGAAATTGTCTTCTCCTCAGTGGATTTTCAACCCATGAGGACAATTTTCTAGATTTTAAAGAAATTAAGTTTGTAAGTGGATTGGACCCACAATTTGTGCACAAAAATTCTCAAGATGATGATAGGAATATTCTAACTCTTGTAGGAAAGAGTTATTAAGAAGAACTCAACCAGCGGATATTTTTCATAGAGTACTCTATTTGTAACTTCTCAAAACTTAAAGGGAAATAGGAAAGTAAGTATGGGAAGATACAAATTTACTATTGGGCCAAAAAAATAGTGAAAAGACATTGAGATATTCGTTAAAACCATGCATTTACTATTTCAATGGATCTCTCCTTCATTTCATTCGTGTGGCACAAATTCTAAAGGTCAATTAATGAATTGAAGCTCCTATATAGATGGAAACATGAATAGTTACAAAAATTATGCTCTTTCTTGAACTGTTATTCGATTAAATTGCACAACTTTTTCAAAAAGCCAGTATCTGTGCATTTGTGATATTTTCTTTTCCTAGATTCAAAATTCATTTTCAAATAGAATGGCAACTAGGTTTACAGGTTTCAACAAGTTGAATGGAATTAAGTCTTCACTATAGAATTTTATAGATACTTCTCTTTGTTTCTATGACATGCAAGATTTTTAGAAGAGAGTGAGATCGGATCCAATTCATCCCATTACTAAGAAGCTCTGAGGATGTGGGCTAGTCGGGGAAACTAGTTTTTATAGTTGTGTTTGAGTCTACAAAATTAATCTATGAATGCATAAATCATTACAACCTAGACACCAGGTAGATTGTATTGCCAAATGATAGTATGTTAATTTCCATTGATAGGAAAACTGCAATAAATTTCCTTTGAGTTTCGAAGTTGGAAGAATTTTTAGATTTGACATTTGGAGGAGCAATTTTTGAGTTCTCCACAAAGAAGATGATTTGGAGAAAGGAAATCATGCAATCATGGTTCCAAAAATCTTGGAGTGCCAAGAGTAAGGTCTCTAAGACTCTATTTGGTACTAATCTCAAGCCTAAGATTGTCGACATCTTGGTCCTCTTGCATAGATTGAAAGGTGAGGTAGAAGCTTTAAACTTTGTTGAGCAATATTTCGTTATCTACTTTGACACCCACTATATTGATTGGGCTCATGAGGTAAGAAAAATTCTATCCAATGCTATTTGTGTCACAAAATCCTACAACACATTCTATATGTCCTCCTTTCTCATGTACATGTTAGCTTCTCTACAATAATGGCCAAGTCTCCCAAGGGTGGAAAATTTTGTTGACGATGTGAATTCTTATGAGTTCTACCCATGTTTATAATTGGAAAATAGTTATGCAAAGTATATAAGAGTTAATGATGCATTTACCATGAGAATTTGCAAGGAGCTCCAGGGATTCCCAGAGAGGAGATTCAGTCCTAAAGCTATGGTAGCCATTAGTCAGTTCAAGATTTATTTCATCCAATTCTCATCCTTTTCATATATGTGTCTTGCATCTTTTGATGGATTCCCCTTGAAGCTACCGAGATATCTAAGTGATATGATCATGTTGATTGAGATCATAAAGAAACAAATTCAAGTGAACATGTTGAGCATGAGTTTAAAGAAGAAAGGTTACAAGTTTCCTATGAAGGTGGGAGCTTTCAGTTGTGAGTCTTGTCATGATTCAAAGAACATGCTAAAAGTGTTTGAAATGAAATATAAATTGGAGATGTGTGAGGGCTTGAGGCCTATGATTGATCCAAATGGATATGCAAGGGAGGTGTTGTAGATTGGAAGTGTGATCAAACACATGACCACCATTGAAGACTATCAAGTTGATTGCAAGGATGAGTTCGAGAGTTGGGATTGTGCTTTTTCCTAGCTTATAGTGGGTCAAGTGAAGTTGTATAAGATTAATATTAATTTTGAGGGAGTAGAAGAATCAAGATGATGGATAGAATATGTACAGTAACACCTAACTGATGAAGCTAAGAAGCACTCCTATTAGCTTTGAACCTTATGAAGATGCTAGAGAGGAGCTAGATGTCATGATGGCCCAAATTATCCAAAGGACTAGGAAGTGGGTCGAGTGGACTATAGCAAGGAGTCAAAGTAAAAGCGCACCCACTCAAGCTTGTCCAATAACTGCAAAGGCTTCCTCCTCTTAAGGTGGCACATCAGGTGTAACCTTGGCTATCACTTAAGGACTGACTCAACCATCAGGTGGAGGTGATCAGCCTCTTGAAAAAAATATTTAGGTATGGCTAAGAATTGTTAAGATGACTCTCCATGATTGGTACCCACCCAAAAGTTGAGAAGAAGAAGGTGGAGGAACTAAAAGATGGTTCAGTTACTCTAGCCCCCTCACCTCACAGTAGCCCAATTCTGTCTATAAGTGTTGCACTTCTCTTGCCAAGTAGCCCTCAAGTGCAAGTAATGGACTTAGGAGATGGAGGAAGTAGTGATAGAAAATCTACTAAATCAGATGAGGTAGAAAATAAGACCTTAGAGGTAGATAAAGGCCAAGATTCTTCAAAGCTTATTTTGCAAACTCTGAAGAATCCTTTCTCTTTAACTACGAGAAAAACCACCCCGACCAAGAGAAAGATAATGAAAAAACAATTACAAGAGTTCAATCTTAAAGCTAAATGAAACCCTAAAGCCTAAGAAAGCTAGGTTGCACATTAATAATTAATAAAAGGATTAAACATTAATAATTAATAAAAGAAATAATTATTAATTCACCTAAGAGAAAGCTTAAGCACTAAAGAGTAATAACTTAACTAATTAAATCAAAATGATTTAAGTAGTAAGAAACCAAAATATTACTCTAACAGTAACTACTTCAAAATTATTTCATAATCTCTTTACTAGTTCATTTAATCGATCTACAATAGTTCTATTTCTATCCCATGTAATCCTTCCAATATTAGGGAAATAGTTTTGTACATAGTAAAATATTCAAAATAATAGGGATCCAAACTTACAAGATGTGTTCTTATCTTTTCTTACTACTTCTAGGTTCTCTATAAGTTGTTGTAACTACACCTCAGAAAGATCATATTTATGATCTTTCTTCAAAATTTTATATCCCAAATCAACTGCAATGCACAACATGCTGTTCAAGTTACTAGATTGATAAAAGTTGTGTACAATCAAATGAATAACGAATTCAATTAGTGGATCCTCAATGTTTTCTATTAACATTCTATGTCCATTCCATTTTTCCTTAGTTAGATTTTCAATTTATTTCCATGTGCCACTCCTTATGCTCTTATGTCAATCCAATGTAGGATACCTAGTTACTCTTTGAGAAATTTCTCTATTGATCTTGATTAGCCCACCTTTTAACCATACTTTCGTTTCATGTACTCTACTTAGAAAAAAATTTATCCATTCTTTCTTGACAAATTTGGGAAAAACTAGGGCATGAGTCAACCCTTTGTCTTCAACAATTTTGAATTCATCTTTTAGAATTTCATCTACACACAACTTTTCATAAGCTCTTCTGATTTCAAAATATCCAATTTCTCCACTTTTACATTGATAACATGTTCTAATGTCTTGCATAGTCAAGACTCTAGGTGGAATAGATGATAGTGCTCCAACATTATCAATAGGGGTTTCAATATTAACTAAGTTACTAAAGTTTGGTGGAGGCTTATGATCATTTTTTATAATTTGTACATTGTTATCCATTGGCACTTCACTTCTAGATGACATTGTGAACTAGGGTTTAATAAAATCATTTCACATAATATATTACTCAATAATTTAAGAGTAATAATTACTTTACAAAAATTTGATAACTCCTTGTTGTGAATCCATCCTTTGGTTGCTGAGATCACCTTAAATCTTCTCTTGAACTCTTTCATTGCTAGGTAAGAAACATAATCATTCAAATTTAATATATACCTTCTTTCTTTCAATTTAGGTCTATAGTAAATGTCCCCATACTGAGATAGTGTATGACAACTGGGCTTGGCCTTAACTTTAGTTCGATCAAAATTTATGCACTCAGTCATAACCAATTCACTCAATTGGTATGTGATCCTTCCTGATCACTTGGTCTATACTAAAAGACTCGGTCAATATAGATTATACAACTGATGCTCAGTACTTTTTGATGCTTTATTACTAAAATTTCTTCATGCATCTCTAATTATGCAACTATTTCTTTTCAACACCGTACTACTAGGAACTGATGTAAAATATAGCTTTCAAGTATATAGTTCCTACTTACCTCTTTCCTTTTAGTGAGATGTAGCATGATCACCAAATCCATTAGATTGGGTGATCACATTTTCATCTTCTTTTCTACTTACAGCTCATACTACCTTTATCCATGTCTTCTTGTTTTCTAGTTTTTCATTTACATTTCTTGATGCTCGTGTAGATGTCTTGGTTTTGCAATTCTTACTAATGTGTCCCACTCTAAGACAATTAAAATATAATATCTCACATTTAGCCATTTCTTTTAATGTCCTCTTAAATGTGTCTTGAAGAAATTCTTTGGGATGTGTCCATATTCTCCACAATAGTGATAATTATACCACGTGTTGTAATCCTAGTCATAGAAATTTCTTTTCTTTATTGCATGAGTTTGTTTTTTAGGTGACCATTGTGATTTTTTTTAAAGTCTACACTCATAAGCCTTATGTCCATACTTTTGACAATTGTAGCAGTGGCCTTGGAATCTAGATACCTTTCTAGTTGAATCAATGTTCTTTGTGTTGCATTCATGAGTTTGATGTCCTACTTTATTGCATTTAAAACAATTACTACTTGGCTTAGGTTTAGGATATTTATTACCATTTTTGCTTCTACAAATATTATTTGTATGTCCAATCTTTTCATAGTAATAGCATATAAGCTTTCCTTTAGATTTTTCATTCCTTTCTTCTCCACTTTTGGATGATTCTCCTTCCTAAGTATTTGAAGATTGCTTGTATCCAAGTCTAGATGTGTCTTTTTCTCTTGGCAACTTCATCATTTATTCAAAATGTTTGATTTCTTTGCTCAAAATTTCCATGAGTTCCATTTCATGCTTTAACTCATTCTTTAAGTGCTCATTTTGTAAATTTAGATTTGTGATTTCTAAATATTTAATGTTTGCTTCCCGATTTGTAATTCCTAATTGGTTTATCATATCAAGCTAAGTATTTGTAAACTTCTAAAATACAAATAATTTTTCTTCAAGTTAGTTAGTTATCTACCTTTTTTCTTCTTCATCCATGATCTTATCTTCTATTGCTTTCTTCTTTTGTTCAATATCTTCATGTAGTGTGACAAATTCGATTTCTTGTTTTGTCTTGAGATCTTTTTCTTCCTTCACTACAGCACTATTCTTCTATAGTAATTATGTCATTTCTTCATCTTTGTTACCAGTCTTTTCATTATCCATCAAACCTTCTATGTCAACTTCTTTTTATTGAGTGTCATTAAGCTATGTAGTCATCTCTCTCTCCTTTTGAGGGATTTTCTCAATTCTTTTCTTGTTGTCTTTAATTGTTGCAACCTGATCTATATTTCAATTATCTAATTTTCAATGATCTTTCTCATCTTGTATACTTCCATCTCCATGATCTTAGACTATCAAGTTGTTAGGCTTCCTAAAAATATATTTGAGCTCCCATAAAAATTACTAGAATATATATATGGGAAACGAGATACCAGAAGAGGGGGTATGAATCAGGATCTTGAACTTTTGACTTTAAAATCAATCTCATTAAATCATTCCTAATTCATCATTAAAATTATAATGCTGGAACATAAAATAAGTTCATTACATCCATAATAGTTCAACACATAACATATGATTTGGTTACCTAGGAACACTTCAAGATGAAGGTAAAACTAGGGTGGGGATGAAACCAACAAATCTTCACTATTGCAACAATAAAGTTAAAGTATTAAGGTTAGAATGTTTTATGATAAGACATGATCTACTTGGTGAGAGGTTTTTACTATTAAAGACTTAAAGACTATTACGTCTTACCTTGTTAGAGGGCTTGACACTTACAATAAAGTAAGGACTCTGTTAGGAGATTTACATAGGCCTGTTAGGACCACTCTATTAAGAGATTTTCCCTATCTCAATTACAAAATAACTAATTTAGTACCTGACCCTCAGTATGCTTTGTAAGCTGATCTTGGGTCCCCTCTTTCCTTTTTCTTTGATCTAATTCTCCTAATATAATAAATTTTTGATTTCCCTCACTCATATGATTGCTCTCTCTAATGGATCTAACTCTTCAACTCCTTCACATGCATGTTTTCTTTTGCATTTCATCCAACTCTGATTCTAGGGTTAGAATCCTCCTTAAATGGATTTTATGTGAAGCTTCTAGATCTTGATGAATGATTTAAAATTCATCATATTTTTCTATATATGTCACTTTTTTTATTGGTAGTATTTTTTTCCTAGGGATCATCACCTTCTTCTAATGATGTGTAAATAGATTATGATCTATCTCTACAGATAATTAATCTCATAGGAATGTCAGCAAAAATTATTCACATATGAGTTTGTGCCATTACAAATTCACATATCAAAATTGTATTGCTCGGCCCTTGAGTGCTTTGATGCTCCGTAATGTATGCTACTTCTCGACTTCTATAAGTTTGTGTTCTCAACACTTGATAACTTCTCAATATGCTCAGTCATCATTATATTACTTGGCTCATATTATATACCTCGGCTCACATATCTACTTGGTCTCTAGTGAATGCTCGACAATCATTGTTCTGCTTGATCTAAGAGTAACTTTCTTGGTGTTTGCTAGATAACTTGGTCTTGGTGATGACCTTGTATATTCTTTCCTAGTAAATTACTTGCAAATGACTAAGTGTTTGGTCATCAATCAACAACATAGGGTTAGAGATCAACAATTTATCTTTAAAAATTAAAACTCTAATTAAAAATGTTGAGATATTTATTTGTGTTGGGTGGTATTCAAAAGTGTGAAAGACATTGTACATTTTAAATTTCAAAATTTAAATTATGGTTAATAGATTTTCATTCCATCTTTAACTTAAACTAGTTTAACAAAATTGTGAAGTAAACAAACATATTTTGTACACATTATAAGCATGAAAAATCTACTTTATGTTGAACTTTGAAGAATGAAAATAAAGTGAAGATGTGAAAAATGAATAAAAAATAATACAAGTAATGGAAATGACCAACATATACATGAATCTATATTTGTCCTTCAAAGATTGAGCTAAAATAGAATGCGCTGTAATTTTATTTGGTTTTGCCAAGATCATGATGTATATTATTGAATATTAATCCAACATATTCTTGGTTGTGTGTGTAAACACACATAGACACACACATCTCTATCTCCCTCCCTCCCTCCCTCTATCTCTCCTAATTCCTTTACCTCAAGTTGCATATTCCAACTTAGACAGGGTCATACTAGTGTCATGCAAAGGTAATTGCCTTTTCTTGACACACTCACATAATTGTAGAGGAGTTCCATTAATCTTCAATATAAATTATTGATAAGGTAATTGTCCTATAGAACTAATGCTTTTTTTCTATTGTATTTTATTAATACATTTGAAAAATAATAATCTTGCATTCATTGAGTCATTTTTCATATTCTTCATTTGAATTATGAATGCATGTTTTGTCACATTGTAAATTTAAATGTGTTGCATACACACATTTTTGTATATGTATCTCATTGACTAAATTTATGCATTGTACCTTAACCTTTTTATGGAAAAACACCATGTGAACATTGAAGATTGCACAATTTTTCACACTTTTTTTAGTTTTAACAACATTGCACAAAAACCTTTTTGTATGAGTATCACAATGGTTTTTTCTTATTGAAAGAATTATTATACTACAGAAAAATATCATTTATTTTATTTTAATTTATAATGATGTGCAGAGATATTATAAGATCTTGTCTTGTCCTACAAAATCTAAAAGACCATTTTGGATTACTTTAATGGGCATATGATGCTGAGAGTGCAACCCTATAGAATTTAACTTTCCAAGAAGTCTATTTGTTGGTTAAGGTGGGTATATCTAGATAATGTTCTTTGTTTGTCATGATGTACTCTGAATCTACCATATTGGGATTGTCTATGCATATTTATTGTGATGAGAGAGTTATATTTGATTGATAATTTAGATTAGATTGTCATTGAACTACATGTTTTAAAATATTCATGTCATTTATTATTTTAACATACTCATATATTATTAGTTAGATTGGTTGAGGTGTTTTTGATAATATAAAAATATGAATTTATTATGTGGAATATAACTAAAAGATCTTAATGGGTTTGGAAGACAAATATGTATGTGTGATTACTTCATATATATATATATATATATATATATATATATACATACATATAAAGAATCTTTTATTTTTAAAAATAAATTTAAAATTATAGATTTTTTTATCTATCAATTTATATATTTTAATATTTTAATCATTTTTAAAAATAATCAACTATTAATATTCTACTTATATAATAATGACTTATGCATAGTCTAAATATTTATATCTTTCTTTTATTTTACAAATATATATATATATATATATATATATATATATATATATATATATATATATATATATATATATATATATATATATATATATATATATAGAAAATGATAGACTATATTTTAAAATATATTTGATGGAATGCAAATATTTTACTTAAATGTTGAGATAAAATGTATCGACATAAATGTGGAGAGTTAATCACTTTTAGTGAAATCAACTAGGATGTAAGGAGCTTGCTTTGTGATTATCGAAGTGGGCCTTCTCTTTGTCCAATATATATGATATTCAAAATATAAGATTGGATAAAATGAAAGAAAAAACTTATTACATATAATCCAAAATGAAATTCAAAGTTTATTATGTTGATAATCATTATGTGAATGCTACAAATGAATATTTAAAATAATAAGAAATATATCATAAAAATAAATTAATTTGAAAATATTTAGAATCTTCTTAGAAGTGCAAGATCATCAAAGATTTGTAAAAGTTAAACTAGGAGTGCTTCATTTTATACTTCAAAAAAATCATACAAATTTTGAAGTTTAAGGTCAGTAATAAATAAAAGTAAGATATATGATAAGATTAACTCATTTAGTTGATATATCTTATTTATCTGAAGCACTAATATATCTTATTTATCTGAAGTACTCATATATCTTATTTATTTGAAGTACTGATTTGTTATCAATTCACTTTCTTTTTACTTGGGACCATGAAATTAAAGGACATGACTATCCTCCCTACAAAATGTACCATTGATCAAATTTCAAATAAACAAAAACATAGTGATTTTTTTCAAAAAATTCAGCATTTGACCTTCATGATTTGCATATTTTGTGATCGAAAACATCAAAACAATTTGCGAAAAAATCACTATGTTTTTGTGAATCTGAAAAAAGAACATGTTTGACTTTTTTTTGTCTTTAGTGCATTTTGTCAAGAGATTAGCCAATGCCAAAATTGAATACATATATCAATCAATGTTCTCATACAAATAGTTTAATAACGTTTTTTGTACGAATTTATGTAGATAAATCTTTTGGTAGATGATTTAAACATTACACATTAAGAATTGATTGCTAGACTAAAAATGTGAAATAGTAAATATTGACTTAATTTTTCCAAAACCTTCAAAGAGATAGATGAAAAGAGTTTTTAGAGTCCCTCATGTACTCAGACATAATTTCATTGTAAGAACGTCAAATTTGATCATAATAACTTCATCGTGAACACCTAAACACACTTACTAGGAAAAGTCTTCTCATTAGAATTATACAGACATATCTAACCTCTATATATCTTACACATCAAGAGATTTCCAAAGAGGCCAGAGTATAGCCACGCACCAAAGTAAATCCCACTAAACACCGAAAGAAAAGCATTCCATTTTTGTTGTAACACGACTTCTCCAGTTTTAGCTTGACTAGACTCATTCACGTAAATGAAACAAAACAACGACTGCCATGATAGATTCATCTGGACAACTTTCAAGAAGTTGATGCGATCGTTCAAATATTTTGTTATGAAATTACTTCTCTTTATTGAACATATAAACGTATTATTCCAGCCATAATAATTCAAACCCTCGAAAAAAAACAAGAACAATTGATTTTTTTTTTCCGTAGAGTCTGTGAGCACAAAACTTTAGTTCACTAAGAAAACTGAGAATGAAGGAAAGCATAAGTGTCCCATGCTATAGCCATAGACTTAAACTAGAAAATCAGCGAGATGTATACATATGTGATGAACGCAAAGAGATGAGAAGCGTACAGAATAATTTTAAATAATATGTGCATTGAGTTTAATCACTTGAAGATCCATCATCATACGATATGAAATCAAGATTATGTGTATCAGACTTGGAGAGAAAATTATTGCTTAGGAATCATTTGGTTGCAAGAATTGTTGAATGCAGTATTCATCTATGCTGGAATAAGTTCACTTCTAGAAGTCATGCATTCTTAAAATAAATTCTGTAATATCATATAGATGTGATTGATTGTTCTAGAAGAGGATCCGGAAGATGCATATTCTTTGTTTGGTTACAACAATTAAAATAGGAATTGGAATAAGATTTTTTTTATCTTAATAATTAAATTTTTTTAAAGTCTGATAATTTTTTTAAAAAATTTTGCCACTAGTAGCCAAAGATGTGAGAAAACTATTCCAAAAAACTTATGAGAATGAAGACAACAAAAATGGTGACTGTTACAAGAAATTAATGGAGGGGAAATGGTGACTCCCTCAAAGAAAATGTAAAAGGGAAAATGATGACTCACCTCTTGAATGACAAAAGCTACTGGATCTACGCATGCATTTCCTATGCACAAACCCTACTTTTTCCCTGCAAAACTTGGAGCATGTTGACGGCCCTGACCAAATATTAAACTTGGTTTACAAAAGAGTGGAATACAAATAGGCTATGCGTATTCCACCTATTTTGTAGGAAGTCTACCATGCCCATTTTGGGCTAAAATTAAAATAAATATATTCTAATTCTACTTTTCATTTTTGTTATCTTTTTGAATTCTAATAGTCAAAGTTTCCAATTCGCATCCAATTCCTACAACCAAATAGACCATTAGCACTCATGTCTAATACGACAAATAATATTATAAGTAGTATATAAATTTAAACTAGAAAATATAAGTTCCTTAATTTTATTTTATTTCTATTTTGAATATCTATCCATTTTCTTATAAATTTAATGTGTAAGCATGTACTTGAATTTTACTCACAATATTAAATTCTAAACTCATGCCTTCTTCTTTTAAGAAAGCTTGTAATATGTTCTAAGCTTATAATGGTTTTATTTTGAATGGACACACACATGTTTTCAATTTGGTTGTCAATATTCTAATCTATCGATATTATAATTGATATAGTAATCATCTACAAGGTATATGTATATATATAAGAATTAAGATATATGCATATAGCTTATTATATAAGAATTAAGATAAATATTTCTTAATTTAACAAATAGGAGTCCAAATCTTATTGTACCTCCCATAAATGGTTGTTGTGAGAAAACATATGAATAAAAATGTAATTTGTCAATTTCAAACTTTATAATCCAAATTTGAATTCTTTAGCCTTTCTTCTTATAATTGATGTTTTTTCTTCCATGTAAATCATTTCATGTAAGCCTTAAATATTATATAAAATAAATTATCCTAATTTATAAGAAAAATGTAATGACTTTGTGAAAGAGCATATGTGGCTCACATTAACTATATATGATAATCATCTAGTAAAAACAATACTATGCTATCAATTAAAGTGCATTATTATTATTTATCCTTTTTCATGTATAATAAGTTATTAAAATTCTTTAAAGGGTCTAACATATAGGTGTAAAGTGCCCTTGTCATGTGATACTTTAAACATGTAAATCTAAGTTTTAGTGTAAAGATTAAAATAAGAACTTTTTAAAATAATTTTTCAAAATTTATAAATGATCATAACTATCAATTAAGTCTAATTTAAACTCATATAATATAATTGACATACATAAAATAATATTAATATAAGAACATAGATTTTCATAGATTTTGATCCATCAACTAACACACCTAAATTTTGGTCAATAAAATTATTATTTTAAATATTTTATAAAATCATAATTTAAATTCATTAAAATTATTTATTCATTTTGATTATTTAAAATGGTATCATTTAATCACAATTTTGTGCCATTTAGTTGTTATGTCTTAGCATATTTTGAGTTGATATTCTTTTTCATCTAGGACACAACCCACCATTTCTCATCTTATGTTTCGAGAAGGAAAATTAATCAACATATGAAACTTGACCAAAAATGTTTGTGTTTTGCCACAACTATTTTAACACCTAGTTCCCTTAAATTTCCACCAAGGGGATAAAGAAAATGTTTTTCATTTTCATACGATGATGATGTGTTATCACACAATTGGCTCCACATACTCATGCTCAATTTGGTAAGTTTTCATTAGATTTAAATATGATTGACACAACCTATGAGCAAAGCACCCTTTTCTTAGTAATCCACAAAATTATTCGTAATAGTGTGGTCTCATGGATTCTAGTGATCATAGGGTAAGCATAAAAATGATTTGATGAGAATTTTTTGAAGTAGAAAAAAAAAAACCATGGAATGTCATCCTCTATTGAACTCATAGACCTTGAGTAAAAGGAGCCATTGCAAAGTATTTTTCCTACATGCAAACAACTTGAAGACTAAAAATACTCAATGATAGACATGTTCTCTGAAAAATGTACCTTCTCACTTATAGGCAATTTTCATTCTCTACATTAAAATTTCATATAAATCTTATGTAAATGTTAAGTGTAGAAGTTTTGTTGATACCCATCAATTTATTTGACTACATAAACCAACAAGAGAGAATATCATGGAAAATGTGTTTTATAGTGTACAAAAGACATGAGAACCCTCAAGCCACTCACACTCTTGCATCATATGAAGAAACAAAATCTCCTACCTAATTAGTTCACACTTAGTATACTCCCAATGCATGCCAAAATAAGAGCATTGGGATAGGTCATAAATATGTATTAAAGAATGAATAATAGAGGATTTTAACTATATGTAATACTTCCAACTACATTGGTAGACATGTAAGTGAAATTTCATAGTGTTGACAACTTAAGTGAATTGTTTGATACTAGAATACTGCAAATAAATGTGTTCACATTGATAGCAATTATTGTAAGAATAATTACTGATTCACTCTAGCAAGATGAATATATCTCCTACATATGCCTCTAAAATTTTATTAGTTCACTTTAATTTTGGTTATTTTGAAACTAAGATTCCATCTTTAGTTGTTTGGGATTGGTTGAAATTAAATTCACTTATTGAAAATAAAACCTAATTAGGAAAAATTACTACATTGGTTTTCCCCAAAAAAAATATGGATAATATTATAACATTTTACACAAAATGGATATGTTGAAAAGGGAGTAATAAAACTTTGTGCAAATGCAATATACATTTTCTTGCATCCCCAGTACTTGTGGAAATGGGAGTTTTAGACCAAAGCACCTCATTCTTATATTAGGAGAAGAGTTAAGATATAATTTATGTTTTTATGTATTTAACTAACTTCTATAGTAAATTTTCTATTTCAAGGATAAACTTAGTGTGGCTAAGTATAACAAGTATGTCTTTTAATTCATTCGTTTTCATATTTAGTCAATAAATGATGTTTATTGTACCCCATATACATGTACATAATTGAAATATTCTCTTATTCAATGACATCCTTTGTCTATTACTAAAGTATTGTGGAACATAGTATTTTATTATTTTTAAATCATACATCGAAATATGTTTTTATGTATTTTGAGCTTTGTTGAATGTGCTAATTAATGGTTTCTATGGCCCTTTTAGGCCTTAAATATATAATTAATTTAGACTATTAAAATTTAAAATTCATCACCAATTGTAGAGGTTGAAATTCCATTTTCCTTTATACTCTACAAATTAGAATATTTCTAATTTAGGTGTCAAAATTGGTTTTGAAACTGAATATAATCCATTTTACAAGAGAATAAAAAATATCAAATACATGTTGTCTAGAAAAAGTAAATAAATGTTGTATGAGATATATCTTTTTATCTTGTATAGTATCGTTTCATCAAATTATCATGGTTGACTTCTTGGCTTCAACTTCAACGAGAATAGATAATAACATTGTTATCTTAGACATGAACAAAATTCTAATTCTTTTATCAACTAGACTAGCCTCTATATATATCTAAGCACGAAAGAACTGGCAACTTTGGGATAAAACAAGGTAATGTAAGTTGAAGATAAATCAATGTCATAAGGTTTTATTTTTATGATTGACTAAGTTTATCCTTGACATAGAAAATTTACTATAGAAGTTACTTAAATACATAAAAACATTAATTATATCTTAACACTTATGTTTTTGATTGACTAGATCTAATATTAGGAATGAAGAAACATATTTGGATTATTAGTCTATTTTCTTCAGTGATTGAAATCTTGGAGGTGACTTGTGGAAGTGCTTGAGGAAGAATTAACAATAATAATAGAGGTCACTTTGGCTCTTCATGCAACATCCAATTTTGGGTAGTATAAATATTTTAGCTACATGCCAATATGAATTTTTTTGTTAGAAAGTTCACCTCCAAGGAAGGATCTCAATATTTTTTAAATCTTTCTAAGAATCCATAGATGTATTTACTTGAAAGTTATACTTACAGTCAATTCCAAACTATGCCCAACATTGGAATGATCGAGATATTATCTAGACATTTGAAGGTGATATTAATAAAGGATTGAGAGAAATAAAGTATTAGATTGATGATAAGAGGGAAATGGAAGTATTTGAGAGATTCAATAGGGTATTAAAATAAATAGAGGTGAAAATAAATGATAGAAATGTAGATAGAAGAGAAACGAATAGGCCAGGACTTGTAAAGATGCATAATGGAAAATCTTCCCTTAACTTTGGTATCCAAATATTGCATAGAAAAGTAACAATCAATTGCAATGAGAAAATTCTATGAATCATAACCTCTAGCAAGATCATTGAAGGTAGGAGCTTTTATTCTTATGAGGTCCTTTGTCTAAGAAACCTTAACAATCTTTTGGTAAAATTTGAGGCTCCTTTTTCTAGGGTTTATAAATATTTATCTCTCTTTATTCCTATAATATAGAGATTCATCACATTTAGATCTATCAAAAAAAATAAAAATTCCAAAATAGTCCAAAGCAATTTATTATAGTATGACTCATCTAATTCCACATGTCCCTTACCATTATTCTCTACTCTTTTTTCCTCTTGTACAATTTTTACCTTGAAACTTTTAAAAGGGATATGAAGCCTTCCCAACTTGTATCCTTATGAAGTAAAAAAACATTTTGTTATAAAATAGATTCCCAATGACCAACCTCCATCCTAAAAGAGTCCAATTAAAAAGGGTATCAAAAGATGGTGCCACTTTTCAACACATGTCTCTGTAAGACACTTCTCCACATAGTTACATGCGAGAAACAAAAAGATGCTTGGGCCTATGTTCATGTCATTTTTCTCTTCCAACATCGTGGAACTTGGCTTTCTCTGCATGAAACATTGAAAAACATTTCAAAATAGGTCCAACCTTGGGATGTGTTTTCACCCATGGTGATGGTTGTAGATGGGGAGGGTTGCTTCTTTAGTCTGCATGCACCTCAAAATTTAGATGCCTTACACCATTTGCAAAGGAATGACAATATACTTATGACTTACATGATGTATCATCACCATAGATAAATAGTCATTCAAAAGATGTTTGATGTTTAGAGGATTCAAAAGAGATGACTAAGACCTAATAAACACAAGAAAGAGTGGCTAACAAGTTTCACAAACCTATGATCAAAGAAGACATGCTACACTGATGCCTTTAGAATGGGGATGGAGAAGCATTGTAAAGGGAATCAGGGAGGAACCAATGGAAATAGTTATTGAAATTAAGAATATTCCTCTTTATAGAACTTAAAGATTTTAATTGAGTTTACTATTAATGGTCGTGTTCTTATTAAAGGTCTCTAGAGGTTTTACTGTTGGATGAAAACTAGGCAATGAAGTTAAGTGGGGTTGGAGAACATTTCAGGTTCTAGTGTTTCTCTAGAAGGTGGCTTTTTTTTTGTTGAGTTCCTTGATTGAGATCTGGTAGTGCTCCCTTTAGGGGACTCTATTTTGTGGGTATTAAACCCCCTTCTTTTTGTTAGTATGGATTCACTGAGGTTTTTGGTTCTCTATTTTGAGGTCATAGTGTAGTTATATTTTCTTCTTCATGTGTTTTTCTCTTTAGAGGTTAGTCTCTCCCCTTTGTCTTGGTCTCTTTTCAAACCATTATTGAATGCAAAATTGTTATTTAATTTAAAATTTTGTTAATTTTGGTTTTTCTATAAAGTTAGTGAGGCATGGTATCAATTCTGAAGGGCACTTGTTGGTCAATTAATTTTCCTTGCTTGGGAGTACTCGGTGGTTTTGGTAGGCCTGGTAGGTTTAGGACCCTAGGGAAAATCATTGAAGGTTTGGGGCCCTTCTCAAAATCCTACAAGGTTTTGGGTTCCTTTTAAAAACCATTGGGTTGTGCTTTGGAAGCTTGTTTCTTTAGCTAAGTTTCAACTTTTTATTTTGTTCTAAAGATTTTGTTGTTCTTATAGGTTTTAGAGGCTTGCCAATCCTTTCCTTTTTAACAAAAAGAACAATGTATTACATATTGCATTACTATTTGTTGTTGTCAAATTTACATTATTATGTTGATTTTGTATTATTAGAAAATCATTATTAAAGATCTAATTATTCTTGGATTTCTTATAAAATGATCATTACATATCTAATTATTCATGTCATATGTATTACTAAGAAATATAAAAAAAGAGGAAACAAAGCTTATAACATTTACAAAAGACCATAACTTTTAGTCTAGATCTTTCATGCATTCATATAATCTAATTCAAATAAATAAAAATAATCCTAATATAACAATATATTTTCCACTGACTATAATATATTCCTCTAGTGCCTTAAAAATTACTTCAAAATAATTTATTAAATTATATTTTACATAACCTTTAAATTGGATATTCAAATTTATTATTTAAAATACAAAACATTTGATATTTTGCTAAAAGTTACATTTATGATTTCAACATCACCAAACTTTGTACAAAAAAATTATGATTAAATTTTTTCCAATTTCTATAAGAGTGAATATAGTCCAATAGTGTAACATCTTCCGTTACAACATTTACATAGGTAAGCTCACTAATAAATTGACAATATGAAAATATTGCTAGTGATTTCTATTGTTTGATAGATGACCTCAATGCATTACCTTGTTATAAATTATTCTTATCATTGTTACCTTCACTTCTTCCTAGGCATTTATGCCAATGGATATCGATGCTCACTTTCCATGATTTTTCACTATTGGGAATTGAATGGCCAACAATCCTTTTCCAAGTCTCTTTTCTTCTTCAGGAAATTATGATTGACAAAGTTATGTAGAAGAGATAGTCATGGGTTTATAAGACAACCCATTTGCACCAACATACTATGTTCCTCCACCACCATTGGAAACAACATGTTTGGACAACCTTATTGCTTCTTGTTCCTAGGGCCACTACAATCCTTCAGAACTAAATTTGACCATTCATTTTCCAATGACTCTTTGATGGAAAACACCACCTCTCCAACTTCCTTGGCTGCTAGAACATTGTCATTCTTATTTACAACATTCAAATTTTCACTATCTCAAATATTATTGATAACCTCAAAAAACATAGCCTATCCCTTGGCTCAGTTATTTCAGAAGTTTTACTTTCAATTATGGCCACTCCATCTTATACAAAATCTTTAGTTTTACATATTTCCTAATACATTCCTTACTCTCTAACAATTATATCATTCTTAAATAATTCTATTGTCAGCTCCTCATTTCATTTATTTTGAGAAAACTCCCACTCTTTCATAAATTTTTCTTTTTCCTTCTCAATATAAGAAATCCTCTGTTTTAGCATCAAAACCTCCTCATTTAAAGTAACATTTTCCTTTTTAAGGAAACCCTCTTGATTCTTGGCCTCTATATTCTCTTTCATCTCTTTGCCAATTGTAGTGATAGAAACATCAAGAGATAAGAAGGAAACAAGCCTAGCTTCCTCCTCTAAATCCTTCTCTTTTGTCCATCCACCCTACCAATGAATGTGATGTCTCGGCACCATCTCTTCTCAATACTTCACCATGACTCTGATACCAATTGTAAATTTAAATAGAGTATAGAGATATAAAAAAAAAATAGAAAATGAACAAAACAAGAGAGACAATATTTATTGCAGTTCATTACAGGCATTGATTTTTATATTCATCTACAACCTTCAAATGAAAAGCCATGAGAAACTAAATAGTCATGTGATTGTTGGGTTTCACAATCCCAAAAAAGACAACCACATATAATGAGAGCCGATTGATGAAATGACTCATGTTTTCTTGTAGAGCACCTTTGATTGCAAATGCAGATGTGTTTGATGGTGCCTCAAAAATATGTTCTAATATGGAACTATTAGTTTGTGGTGACTGATTGGGGAAGTACTGTACATACTTCATAATTCCTTGGTGGGGTTAGGGGTCAAGCTAGGTCTCGAGCGAGGGCTTGGGGGCGTAGCCCCTAAGAATTTTTTTTTTGGGGCCATTTTATTTGTATTTTATGGTTGACATGTTGTAACTAATTTTAAACCTAAAGCAACAAACATATTTGAATAAAAGGGCTTAGGGTTAGGGATTTTCATAAGGTGTGATGCAAAAACTGCTTATTGCAATGGTGTTGAGTTGTAAGTGATTATAGATTCTAATCAAGTTGTAATCATTGGATGATAATAATATTAGAATCATTGTTTGGTGGACATAGCCGAGTGATTGGGTGAACCACATTAAATCTCAGTGTCATGTGTTCTCTTCCGTGTGATTTATTATTTTCTAATATTGGTTATTTTGCATGTAATTCTTATTTTTGTTCATGTTTAATCCTAATAGGAAGATTATAATGGAAGATATATGTTGGGAAAATATCTACTAAAAATGCTCTATAGACTCTCGAGCACATGCAATTAAGAGGCATAGATCTAGATTTCATAACTTTGTGGTACCTTCCTATATGTATTGAATCTTTTTAATAAATTGAAGAATTCCACAAAAGCATAATGGTACATAGATCTTTGTGCATATCCAAGATGCATGGAATGGTTAAAAAGCCTCTTCAAAGAAGTTGAGCTAGTGAAGCTCAAGTTATCATGAACATTTAATCAAATAGAAAGAGACAAAAGTCATCTCGCCTTACCCCTTTGATAAAGAGATGGAACCCATCTCACCTTTTGTCCTTTTATGTACTTTTAGGTGAAAGGTACATAGAAACCCAAATATCCCAATGATAAAAGAGAGTTGACCCTCTCAAACACAGAGGAAGGTTGTAATCTATTAGTGATTGAATTGAAGGCTATCCATATGTTGGCATAATTGTCATTAGTCATAATGAAAATGATCAAAATTGGAGATTTATTTACAATGGAAGGTATATTTATTAACATGCTTTTGAAAAATATATATTTATCTTTGGGGGAATTGATATTGTAGGATGTTTGTTTCATTTCTTTTCTCTTCTATCTATTTTAAAGAAAAGGAGGACCTCAATTTTGAAAATTTTACTTGCCCATATAAATTTGTTGAGAATTTAATCCTATTCCCTAATGGGATTGTGTTGCCCCCTATTGCTATTGGCTTGGGTGAAATGATGTAAGTTTCATTTCTAACTTTCCTTTTGGACTTCTTGCCCAATACCAAATGACATTCCCCATGCTCATCGCTTATATAGGAGATAAGACTCATATAAGTGATGAGTATCAAACCATCATTTAATCTTAAAATAAAGAGATACAATGTATTATTCCATCCTCTACAATACAATATAGTACATGACTATATACATCTATATATGCTTTCACATACAATCTTCAAGTGAAAAACCATGAGAAGTTGAACAGTCATGTGACTATTAGTCTTCACAATCCCAAAAAAGACAACATAATAGCATGGAAACCAATTGATGAAATGAACCATATTTTTGGCCTTTGATAGAAGATCTAGATGTGTTTGATGGTGCTTCAAAAATATGTTCCAACATGGAACATGATAACGAAAGAGGTAATGTCGGGAAAATATCTATTGAAAATGTTGTATAGACCCTCCAGAACATGCAATTAACATGTATAGATCTAGGTTTCATAACTTCGTGGCACCTTCTTGTATGTATTGAATCTTTTTAAAAAATTGGCAAATTCCACAAAAGCATAATGGTGCATCAATTTTTGTGCATAACCAAGATGCATGTAATGATTAAAAAGCCTCTTCAATGAAGCCGAGCTAGTGAAGCTCAAATTATAATGAACATTCAATCAAATATAAAGGGACATAAGTCATCTCGCCTTACCTCTTTGATACATAGTTTGCATTCAAGAATCTAGAAGCTTGAATACCTTGAGAAGTCGCAAGTTACACCAAAATAAAATGCCAGTGATGTGCTTGGCATAATTCACATGAAAGATAGGAATGTGAACTACTTGAAAGAAAGGCTCCAAGGAACACAGTCATATTGGGCAGTATGTGGAAGCTAAGGTTCTTGAAAGAATAAAACTAGAAGAAAATTCTGTTGGAATTTGTAAAGCCGAAACCACAGTCCCTTGGTCATTTTGCATGTCATTAGCAACAATTTGATGGATGCGAAGCACACATATTTTAAACACGAGTAATTGGCAGGTGAAAGCCAGATTTGATCACCTCAACCTCCATCCTCCTAGCTTGAGTGTATGTTTTCCTAAGCATCCACCAAAGCATAATTGAGGTTGATTGTTCAAAACATTACAGCTCAAAATGCTCTTATAATGCGTATAGAAATTGTGGAATCTTTAGAAGTTTTTCATGGACAACCCTATATATTGTTAGGTTTGCTGTGCAAGCTATTGTCTACCATAGACATCTAGCTAGAGCCACTCAAATTGAAATGAAAAAGACCTATTGATTCAAGAAAAAGAGAATGTGGATTCTATGTATACGCAAACAACATTTGACAAGATTCATTTGAGCATGTGAGAATGTAACAGTCTAGTGTATTTAAAAACCCAAATGCCACTCAAAAGTGAGGAGCCCTATTTAATACACAAAGTCAAATTGCAAGAAATAATCTATATTAACAACACTATCACATTTGACATTGGAAGGATTCACCATAACATCGTACTTATTATCCGAAGATATGCTCAACTTCGAAAGTATATTGCATAACATATAGAGAATCATTCTTCAATTTAAAAATTAACAAACGCATTCAAGCTAAGGTCCTGTTTGTTTGCTGGAATTAACCTGGAATAGGGAAATGGGAATAGGAAAATTGGAATAAATCTATTCCAATTTTGGTCCAAAATGAGAATAAATCGAATTCTAATTTTTTTTTTGAATTCGATTTATTCTCATTTTGGGCCAAAATTGGAATAGATTTATTCCAATTTTCCTATTCCCATTTCCCTATTCCAGGTTAATTCCAGCAAACAAACGGGCCCTAAGGTATTTGCCTAAACATTCTACTCTAATCTCTTTTAGACAATTCTAACTACACTAGACATAAATCATGTCACCTTTGAATATTCCTAGAGGTCCATGGTTTTCTAGAGAGGCGTAGTCGTGAACGCTCATAGACGAAATCGAGTCCCGTCAAGCACAAAAGACAAGTCTAACATTTTCCATCGTAAGAGGACTTCTGCGAAGTTGGCGACTCATCTGATTCACGTAGACAAAATGAAATGGCAATGGCTACCCAGGCAGGAGGATCAACTGCCTGGGTATGCCCGCCCCCTATCATCATGCCTCCTCATGCCATCCCATGCAGGCATGGCATTCTGCGGCCGTACTTTGATCGACTGTCAGAGCAGAAGAGTATTTGATACGGCAATGATTGTAATGAGCAGTTTGAAGAATAGAGCATATTACCATCTATCTTATAGACGTGGAGCAGGTTATTATTATTTTGAGTTTTCCATCAAATTAGTCTATAAGTTAAACCATATTTCTTTATTAAATGTAAAAGTAGTTAAATTTATTTTTAAATGTGAAATCTGTACTGTGCAGTGTTATATTTTATTGGTGTAAAATCATATTATTTGATACTTAAGAACTCTATTTGTTTGCATATAAAAATTCCTTATTTAGAAATATTCTAATATGTTCTACTAGTCTAGAATAAGTTGTATTATACATGCTCAATCAAAATTATAGTGTAGTCTTTTTCTTAAATTATTTTCAAATTTATTATTTTATTTTGTATTTTTATTTATTTTAAATTAGATTTATAAATATATATAGATGTTTATATGTGCAATATGAGTGTGATTTGTTGTGTTTTCTTGTATTCATTTAAATATTGAATAATCATTTACATTTAAGAAGAAAAACATGTTAGGAACACTTCTGTTGGTGAATTGAAGGAATCTATACTATGCATTCAACTCATAAGAATTTACTATTCAACTAACTCTTTAATTTTTTTTAAATATTCCTTAGTTTAAAATTGTAGAATGTATAAAAATGAATTAAGTGAAATGTATGATATATCCAAGTCTATAAAAAACCTAGACCCATTTATCTGATCCCCCAAAGACTAAAAACAAATATATTAACTAATTATTGATCTCAATTTAACCAAGATTCAATGACATTTCAAGATCTTTCTGTCTTCTTTAGAAATAGAACTTAGTGCTTACATTTGCTACATTTATTTATCTCACTTTATGGAGCTATGGAGATAATATAAAAGAAAATAATTTTACTTCAAAATAATGCAATTAAAATAAGGAATTCATCAATTCAAGGTATTTTTTAGTGGCTAATATTCGCAAATTGGCTAATTTTAGAAATTTTTGACTAGTAATTTGGCTAATAATTTAAGATTTGATACAATCTAAATCGCCATAGTTTTATAAAATATAGTTCTAGAATATTTAAAATCACTGAATAATTTATTTTATTGAAAAATTGAAACTCAAATATTTGCCACAATATTCATTACATGATTAGATTTGAGTCACCTAAATATAATATATTACTAAAGAAATTATATTTAACTAACTAATAATTATCATAATTATTAGTTAGTTTGGAGATATATCACCAATATTTAGTTTTCACTATTGATTTAAACTATATGTAACTCCTCATAATATTTCACAAGGTAAAAAAAGTTCAATTTTGATTTGTAATATTCCATGGTAATTAATGAACTTCCTATTATTATTGAGATTTGTCAATATTTTATACAAAAAAATTATGATTAGAAAATAATCGTCAATATTAATCATATTTAGAATAAAAAATTGAGAGCTTTGTTAATAGAAATAATTTTGTTTTTTCAAAATAATGAAAGATTTGCCAATATTTGATATCTTTTTTTGGAGGTGGCTTTCTTAAATTTTACCCTATTCATCATTTGTCAACAACTACACTGTTCTGGATTGACAATTTTATGGCTTTTACACTTTTAAATTATTTTTAAGTACTTTTAGATTTTATGTTTATATTACTGTTATTAGGATGGACAATACTTTAGTGACCATTAAGTTATAATTATGTTAGATAAGAAATTGATTTGGTTGTGCTAATTCTATGTGGACGGTTTTTTGATATTAAGAATTGGAACTATGAATATGCTGATTATTTAGTGCCTGGTAATCTATTCTAAAAAAATCAACCCCATTTTTTTTTGGTTTTTTAATATCAAAAACCTCCACACTAACACTATTAATAGATACAATAATAATTGTTACATATTTGAAAAATCTCTACTATCTAAACACCTTAACATAATTGATTGAATACAATCACTAAAAACCCTAGCTAGATGCATTTGAATAAAATCTTTCTTAGATCCATTCTAAAAGTTAATTGTATGCATCCACCTTCTTTAGTTGGAAACACAAAGAAATGAGTTGTTAACAATGTTCTTACAAAACCCCTACCAAGAGTAGCCTCTTTCCAACCTAACACTTTACCAAAAAACAACAAGTTTCACGCAGTGGCTTGTATTTGCTGTAAGTTATAATAATTTATAGTTTATTAAATTAGTAAATAAATTTAATAAATTGAAGAAGAATTTATGTAATAAAACTTATGGTAAAAATTTATTTAAATGAAATGAGTATGTAATATTAAAATTAAAAAGTAGAAACAATTAGTATATAACTAATGTATAATAGTATTCAAAATATTTATGTAGCTTTTATATATAAATAAAAATTTCTTATAAAACATTTGAAACAATTATCTAGATCTGATTGGTTAAAATTCAAAATAATAATCACCAGTTAAGTATAGGTGATTGCAATAGTATATTATCTATGACAAATACAACAAGAAAGTTGTCAAATTGTAGTCCATTTTTCAAAAATGTATTTTACACTCTCAAATTCTATAACGAACATACATAATTGGATGAATCTTTAAATATTAGAGAATATAAGATACAAAATTTCCAATGGAAGATTTCCAAGTAAGGGGTTGAACATTCAAAACATCTTTTTGTGTACTAAAGTGTCCCCATTTCATTTTTTAATTTACAACCCCATTAGATGTTGAACCTTAGATTTAATTTCATGATTAAGAGAAGTGCATTGGTTATACTTTTTTCTTGGTATGCGTACCTATGCCCTTAGTTAAATTCATTCACATTTTAGTATTTAAATTTTTTTTATCTTGCTTCACATTACTAATAGAAAATTTTATTTATAAGTTTATATTTATTTACAAATCTATTCTTCTTTATCTTTGTGCTTGATTAATATACAAACATTTTAAAGATTAGTGTCAAGTTATATACTTATTATTCACACCATTATGTGTACAATACTCAAAATGTACCTTTAATTATAATTATTAATTAATTATAAATTAATATACAATATTTTTTTATAATAAAATTTGTATATTTATATTATTAATTTCTAAAGGAGTGTGAATTAATTAATGTATAGACATTCTAGATGCTATGCAAATGTTGTCAACTTTCAAACATCCAACCTATTTTTATATTGACCAATTCTCTATCCTACATTCAATTTTCACAATCCATACATTAATTATATCTTTTGCACCAATCGCGAATAATTATTTTTCGTAAATTTAATATTTCTAAAGTTTTATATTTATTTACTAATTTTCAATATGAAACAATTTATTTATCTCAAATATTATTGACTCCTTTGATTTTGTGTTATAGAAGCCCTTTTATCAGAGCTCCTCTATACTGCTTCTTTTGTGGCTAAATTTTCGTAGTCTACTTTTTACAATTAAATTAGAAATATATAAATAGATTGATTAAAACTATAATAAAAATAAATCTATTATAATTCATATATCACAATAAAATTATTATTTGTATTTATATTTTTTTTACATATTATTTTATATTTAAAATAATATTATAATATATATTACAACTAAATATTTTAAAATATTTTATTAATCAAACTTTAAAATAATATACATGTTATAACCATTACATTTTTAAATATATAATTTACATTCTATATATAATTAAATAATATAAACTAATATTCTAAAATGAAATGAAATATACATCACAATATACTTTGCATTTTCTATTACAAACTTTTAATTTAAAACTATTTGGCAAATATTAGCTACTATGTGGCACTTGTTAAATATGTACATATAAATATAAAAGAAATATATAAGATTCTATAACTAGAAACTGAAACTTTAAGTTTAAAGAGTTAATCTGTTTTGAGGATTTACAATATATATTTTTTAATTTTTTAAATAAGCTTATGATTGCAATATCTATGATTCCATTTTGTTTTCATCTTTAGAGCATTTTGTGGAATTGTTAGCAATCACTGATGCATTGGCATTGATTACTTTCAATTTGTACTTTGCTTGCAAAACTTGAATTTCAAATCTGTCAGTTGAAAATTTGCTACTCCTTTAATATTTTTTTTATTGTTCTTCGGATTTGAATAAAAGTAAAAATTTATTAATAAAAATGTGTATATTGCACATATATACATTTATATATATTTATAAATCTAATTTTAAACATTAAATTTAAAATAAATAAAAATACAAAATAAAATAATTAACTTGAAAATAATTTAAGAAAAAGACTACACTATAATTTTGATTGAGCATGTATAATACAACTTATTCTAAACTGGTAGAACATATTAGAACATATTAGAATATTTCTAGATAGAGAATTTTTTTATGCAAACAAATAGAGTTCGTAAGTAACAAATAATATGATTGTACACCAATAAAATATAACATTGCACAGTACAGATTTCACATTTAAAAAAAACTTTAACTACTTTTACATTTAACAAAGAAATATGGTTTAACATATAGACTAATTTGATCAAAAAATTAAAATAATAATAGCCTGCTCCACTTCTATAAGATAGATGGTAATATGCTCTCTTGGGACAGATCTTGTAATATTCAAACTACTCATTACAACCTTGGCCGTATCAAATACTCTTATGCTCTGACAGTCAATCAAAGTACGGCCGCAGGATGCCATGCCTGCATGGGATGGCACGAGGAGGCATGAGGATTGGGGGCGGGCATACCCAGGCAGTCGATCCTCCTGCCTGGGTAGTCGTTGCCTTCTTTAAGGGCTTTTGTACTAAGATAACCAAGTTGTTTTTCAATACCGTCTGTGCAGTTCTTTTTCGATATCCATCCTCTATTTTGTAGGTATTTGCGACCTTTGCGTCAAACAGGTAGAGCCTTCTCTGCGATGTGCTCGCCCTCTTTGCTACAGTTGTTTGGTGGAAGAGCATCTCTAGTGTATCGGCAATCCTCCATCAACCAAAAAAATATTGTGAGATTTTGATACTGCTATTAGTCTATTTGAGATGCTAGTGTATTCCATAGAATGAAATTTCTTATTTGAGTTCCATATAATGATATTTCTTAGTTCACAAAAGTTTGACATTCTCTTTTTATTTGTTTGTTAAGTTGAATAGTTTTGTATAATCTATACGATCACCCTGAATGAGATACGCCAATTCAGGTACTCCTATGATCCTTCTTTATTTATTGTATTTGCTGTGTACAGTCCATATACTATGGTCGCGGTTATCTTCCTTACAAACTGCAAATTTGACTAATTTTCAAAAAATCTAAAATATGTGAAAATTCAAGCATTTGATCTTCAGAAAATAACAAAAAACTTAGGAAAAAAAATTACATTTTCATGAATCTGGAAAATAAAAAGTTTAACTTTGTTTTGTCTTTAGTGCATTTTGTTTGAGATTAGCCAGTCCCATATACTATTGCATTTGCTTCTTATGCAATGATTAATCTGTTTAATTTCAACAAATTAGATCTTTTTTTTTTTAAAAAAAAAATTTTTATTTCGATATTTTATTGTTCTAATGTATATTTGTGAGATTTTTAATTTCTAAAATCAATTTAAGTATTTTACTTGAATATGATTGGCTCATATAAATGAGGTCTTACAGGGGCGAATTTCTAGGGACCACTACTCTTACTACAAGATGATATCTTAGCATTTGTAATTTAATGATCTTAATCAAATTTTGAGAACTCTTATGCCTATAAATAATAATTAAAATATGCAACAAGATAAAATTTATTGAATAGTTTTTAAATTCAATAAAATACACATACACTAAATACAATTAAGCTATAATAATAGTATTATATCAATATTATAAAATTTTAATTATGATAATTTAATATTTAAAAAAATTAATTTTCAAATATATAAATGTGTACATTGCAAAGTTTTATTTAAAAATGTTACATATTAATCAAATATTAAAATATTAATTATATTATATTAAACATTATCTAATTTTTCATGGCAAACACAAACCATTACATGGCACTTTTTTATTTATACATTTGTGAGATTTTTATGTTGGTATACACCAATTCAACTATTAAGTTAATAATTGTAATGATTGAAACCTTTTTTTAAAGTATTCTCCACAAACTTTTCCTATTACAAGTGACTATTTATAAGCAATGTACAGACCTAAATATTCCTATTTATTATAGGATGTTATATATTTTATAGATTTATGAATGGTTGATATCCTAAGCTAATGAAATATAGGTTCTCACTGTTTTTATTTTAAAAAGTAGAGTACTAAATTCTTTATTTATTCAATATATAGACATATTAAATCTTTTTAAGATGTATGAAGAGAGAATCAATATATGAATTATTTCAAAGGGTAATGAGAAATAAATATTTAAATAATCTAATCTTAAAATAGTAAAATACCATTTATTATTTTATCATCTATCATTATAGTACTTGATTAGAATTGTAGATAGACAGTAATTATAATAATATACTAAACTTTCAAAGTATCTTGTGTAAATAGATTTATTATCTCTCTTCAATTTAAAAATTGAAAAGAACAAAGAAGGTAGTAAAGCTAATGTATTTCTTTAAACATAGGTTACTTTAATAACATTTAAACTATTCTAACTACACTAGACATAAATCACATGATTTTATAATATACCTACATGTGAATAGTTTTCTAAACAGGCTTAGTCGTCGATGCCTATGGACAAAAATAAATCCCTCCAAATTCATATTTTCTCTATTATTTAGCTTTCTTATACTTATATTTACATATAAAACACTACTCAAAGGACAAGTTAATTAGCATTCAAGATTTATATTTTTTTCAAGGACTAAGGACTCAAGCCCCAACATGTTTTAACTCTAGATTTTATCTAGAGAAACAACACACACATTTTTTTTTCATCTAACATACGCTAGAAGAAATATAGAGAACAAATGATTATGTGACAAAAAACATTAGTCACATGAATAAAACTAATCAAGCTTTACTAATTTCTCGTACTTCACAAGTATAAATGAATAAATAAATGATTAATTTGATCATTAGGTAACATCACAACTAAAGATAGGCAAGAACCTATAACACAATGGTAACTTGTGATTCTCTCATGTTAGAGGTCTTGGGTTCAACTCTACTAGATCTTAACACATAATAATTTCTTACAAAAAAGAATAATAATTGATACAGGTTGCTCATTCATACTAACATTGAATAATATAATAGGCGTATATACTTAGAAGTTCAATTTCACTACTAATACTTGTTGTCCAATAGCCTTATTGTGTGAACAATTCTACCACTATTTACCAGTATATTTAAATGGTAACTATTCTCTTTAGAAGGATTGAAAATTCATCAAGAGCTTTGCAATTATTAGCATTATAAAGGTGCATATTGGACATAAGAATGGTTGTAAAAGTGAAGTATTTAAAAATTGGGATATTTTTATTAGGATTCAACTATCTATTTTTTTGAGTCAAATTTATTG
Organism: Cupressus sempervirens; assembly: GCA_028749045.1. Lineage (NCBI taxonomy): Eukaryota > Viridiplantae > Streptophyta > Pinopsida > Cupressales > Cupressaceae > Cupressus > Cupressus sempervirens. The sequence continues at coordinate 42,089,971 of CM053789.1, forward strand.
ATCCATGTTTCATGTGTAGTGGTTAACATGCACCCATATTCTCTCATGCTAATGAATGGAATGCAACATAGCAGTCATTAGATCTACATGATCCCAATGGATATATTTTTATGCTATACATGAAAGGTTATATTAAATTTATTGAGTCCAAATAATAGTACAAGTTGGCTCCAATTGTGTCATCATGACATAACAAACACATCCACATAAGCATTGGCATTCACAGACCAATGAAAATAAGAGATCTATCATCAACAACAAATTGACAAGACAAGATCCCCAAAATTTCTTCAGAATTGTCTGACCAAATTCCTAATTTTTATTTATTTTTAATATTAAAAATAATGGTGTAGATTATGGAGAAGGGAGCTTCTAGAGTTGCATATTTCAGAAATATCAATAGAATAACATCTAATAAGAGAGGTTTATAGACAAAGCATTTTTGAATTATTACTTGAGGCAAAAAAGTAATTCAAACCCTTCGAGTTACATAGAAATGAAAATTAATTACGTTAGTCTAATAAATAATAAGATGTATAATTTAGAGAGGATTTGATTCAACATTTCATTTTAAGGACAGGGTTTTTCTTGGTTTTGTTTTTTTGTTTTTTTAAGGTTATGTGGTATTTTGATTTGTTCAATTGATCTTAAATAGATTTTGTAAATTTTTGTTTAAAAATTAAAATTTAAGCTCATTTATTTTCACACCATCTTTACCCTCAATTCTTTTACAAATATATTGAGTAAGTAAATTAGCACCTTTTGCACACACTAAAAACATGAAAAAATCTACTCTAACTTTGAAGCATGTAAATTTAGTAAAGATGTGAAAAAATAAATTAATTGAAATAAAATAAGGTAATAGAAATTTTCAATATATACACCTCCAACAACCTTCATATTTAAAGATTGAGCTAAAATAGAAGCACTCTAGTTTTATTTGGTTTTCCTAGATTGTGATGGGAATTTCTTGATATAAAATCTAATATTTACACTTGGTATAAAAACTATAGCACTTTCTTGATGGATGAATACCTTTATATGTTTATGTGTGTGTGAGAGAGTATATGTATATATATATATATATATATATATATATATATATATATATATATATATATATATATATATGTATGTATGTATGTATGTATGTATGTATGTATGTATGTATGTATGTATGTATGTATGTATGTATGTATGTATATGTATATGTATATGTATGTATATGTATATGTATATGTGTATGTATATGTATGTATATGTATATGTATATGTGTATGTATATGTATATGTATATGTATATGTATATGTATATGTATATGTCTATGTCTATGTGTGTGAATTATGTTTTAGAGTACCACAATGTAGAATACCATATTTAGCCTAAGATTTGATAATCCTATTAGTCTTGTCATCAACCCATTCATCATTAGAGACAATAATCTCACCACATGGTCTTAATAATTTTGGACAAGTGTGCAAGGTGAAGATACATGTGTGGCATGCTATCCTATGTAAATCTATAAATGTACAAGTTATCATTGGATTATTACCAACTAACATCCAACATTCGTAACACCCCTAATCATGGATTATTTTCACAAAATTCCTTTTGATTCCAACATATATCTTTCATTTTCCTCCATTTTATCTTCTTGGACATTCTCAAAGCCTTCTTGGTCATTTAGGGAGTCACTTGATTATAATTTGTATCTCTTTTTCTCCCTTTCACCATTGTACTACCCATTTTCCACCATATCTTGAATCTACATTAATTTAGTTGTAGGTTTCTTCATTATCAAATCATTCAAGCTCTCACATTTGGCTTTATCTCATATATTTAAGCTCTATATATCCATACTAGAGTCTATTTTATTATCTTTTATGTCTTTAAGAATATTATCATTGTCATCTATTCTTCTATTTATATTATCATTGTTCATATTTTCTATTTGGTTATCTTTCATCAGTTTAATCATGTCTAATAGTTGTTTGTGAAGACAAGAACACAAAACTAAGGGTTTTAGTGAGGCAAGCCTCTTAACAGATGCAACAATTTCTCTTTTTTACATGTGTGCATGCTTTTATTGTGGGCTCATGATTTTTAGCTTGAATTGCATCACTAACTATTGGAATGTGTGTTATATTTCTCACTCTCTCACTCTTTCATCTTATTAATCATAGACCATATTATCTGGTTAACCTTTCATCTTTATAGGTGTTGTCCCACTTTTCATCCTCTAACCAATTAGTAAAGTGGAAATTTGTGCTTTAGTGAGGTCCTAGGTGTGTTCAAGTCTAGATCTAAGCCCCCTTAGGTGGAAAGAGTCTTCATCAGATTTCTCATTTTCCCCTTCTCTTCATTTCATAGTCGACTGGTTTTTCCTTTGTGTTGAGGGATTGTATGGGTAGCTTAGTACCTAATCCAATGGAGATACACATTTCTCATGAAAAGATCATCTAAAAAGTTATATTTGTTTTTGGTTGGTCATTTTCTCAATAAAGATAAAAGCTTGTGGAAATCCAGACTTCGTCTTCTCCTTGGTAGGTTTTCAACCCATGAAGATGATTTCCAGCAAAGAGCACCAAATGATGTAGTTGGATCAAAGAAATAAAATATTAATGTTTCCTATGGAAAATTCAGGTTCCCTTTGCGATTATCTACCTCAGGAAATGTTCAGGATTTGTCATAACTCTTATAATCTTTCTAGGTGGAAAACTCAAAACTGACTTCTCCTCGACAGGTTTTCAACCCATGAAGTCTGTTTCCTATAAAAGGCAATTTTGATGGAAAGGAAACAAAAGATGGGTCCCTAATGAATTTTCACACTCCTTTTGGACATTTCTGAGCCCAAAGGAAACAATAGTCAAAAGGTAAAGTAAAAGAGAAGCCTAGGCGGAGAAATGGAAATTGTCTTCTCCTCAGTGGATTTTCAACCCCTGAGGACAATTTTATAAATTTTAAAGAAATTAAGTTTGTAAGTGGATTGGACCCACAATTTGTGCACAAAAATTCTCAAGATGATGATAGGAATATTCTAACTATTGTAGGAAAGATTTATTAAGAAGAACTCAACCAACAGATATTTTTCATAGAGTGCTCTATTTGTAACTTCTCAAAACTTAAAGGGAAATAGGAAAGTAAGTATGGGAAGATAGAAATTTACTATTGGGCCAAAAAAATAGTGAAAAGACACTGAGATATTCGTTAAAATCATGCATTTACTATTTCAATGGATCTCTCCTTCATTTCATTCGTGTGGCACAAATTCTAAAGATCAACTAATGAATTGAAGCTCCTATATAGATGGAAACATGAATAGTTACAAAAATTACCGCTCTTTCTTGAACTGTTATTCTGTTAAATTGCACAACTTTTTCAAAAAGCCAGTATCTATGCATTTGTGATTATTTTCTTTTCCTAGAGTCAAAATTCGTTTTCAAACAAAATGGTAACTAGGTTTACAGGTTTCAACAAGTTGAATGGAATTAAGTCTTCACTATAGAATTTTATAGATACTTCTCTTTGTTTCTATGACATGCAAGATTTTTAGAGGAGAGTGAGATCGGATCCAATTCATCCCATTACTAAGAAGCTCTGAGGATGTGGGCTAGTTGAGGAAACTAGTTTTTATAGTTACGGTTGAGTCTACAGAATTAATCTATGAATGCATAAATCATTGCAACCTAGACACTAGATAGATTGTATTGCCAAATGATACTATGTTAATCTCCATTGACAGGAAAATTGCAATAAATTTCCTTTGAGTTTTGAAGGTGGAAGAATTTTTAGATTTGACAGTTGGAGTAGCAATTTTTGAGTTCTCCACAAAGAAAATGATTTGGAGAAAGGAAATCATGCAATCACGGTTCCAAAAATCCTGGAGTTCCAAGAGTAAGGTCTCTAAGACTCTATTTGGTACTAATCTCAAGCCTAAGATTGTCAACATCTTGGTCCTCTTGCATAGATTGAAAGGTGAGGTAGAAGCTTTAAACTTTGTTGAGCAAAATTTCGTTATCTACTTTGACACCCACTATATTGATTGGGCTCATGAGGTAAGAAAAATTATATCCAATTCTATTTCTGTCACAAAATTCTACAACACATTCTATATGTCCTCCTTTCTCATGTACATGTTAGCTTCTCTACAATTATGACCAAGTCTCCAAAGGGTGGAAAATTTTGTTGATGATGTGAATTCTTATGAGTTCTACCCATGTTTAAAATTGGAAAATAGTAATGCAAAGTATATAAGAGTTAATGATGCATTTACCATGAGAATTTTCAGGAAGGTCCAGGGATGCCCAGAGAGGAGATTCAATCCTGAAGCTATGGCAGCCATTAGTCAGTTCAAGATTGATTTCATCCAATTCTCATCCTTTTCATATATGTGTCTTGCATCTTTTGATGGATTCCCCTTGAAGCTATCGAGATATCTAAGTGATATGATCTTGTTGATTGAGATCATAAGGAAAGAAATTCAAGTGAACATGCTGAGCGGTAGTTTAAAGAAGAAAGGTTACAAGTTTCCTATGAAGGTGGGAGCTTTCAGTTGTGAGTCTTGTCCTGATTCAAAGAACATGCTAAAAGTTTTTGAAATGAAATATAAATTGGAGATGTATGAGGGCTTGAGGCCTATGATTTATCCAAATGGATATGCAAGGGAGGTGTTGTAGATTGGAAGTGTGATCAAACACATGACCACCATTGAAGAGTATCAGGTTGAATGTAAGGATGAGTTCGAGAGTCGGGACTGTGCTTTTTCCCAGCTTATAGTGGGTCAAGTGAAGTTGTATAAGATTAATATTGATGTTGAGGGAGTATAAGAATCAAGATGATCGATAGAATATGTACAGTAACACCTAACTGACGAAGCTAAGAAGAACTCCTATCAACTTTGAACCTTATGAAGATGCTAGAGAGGAGCTAGATGTCATGACGGCCCAAATTATCCAAAGGACTGGGAAGTGGGTCAAGTGGACTATAGCAAGGAGTCAAAGTAAAAACACACCCACTCAAGCTTGTCCAATAGCTGTAAAGACTTCCTCCTCTTAAGGTGGCACATCAGGTGTAACCTTGGCTATCACTCAAGGACTGACTCAACCATTAGGTGGAGGTGATCAGCCTCCTGACAAAAATATTTAGGTATGGCTAAGACTTGTTAAGATGACTCCCTCTCCATGATTGGTACCCACCCAAAAGTTGAGAAGAAGAAGGTGGAGGAACTGAAAGATGGTTCAGTTACTCTAGCCCCCTCACCTCACAGCAGTCCAATTCTGTCTATAACTGTTGCACTTCTCCTACCAAGTAGCCCTCAAGTGCAAGTAATGGACTTAGAAGATAGAAGAAGTAGTGATAGAAAATCAACTAAATCAGATGAGGTAGAAAAGAAGACCTTAGAGGTAGATAAAGGCCAAGATTCTTCAAAGCTTGTTTTGCAAACTTTGAAGAATCCTTTCTCTTTAACTACGAGAACAACCACCCCAACCAAGAGAAAGATGTTTAGCATAGAATCTCTTAGGAAAGCCGCCAAAGTGATAGTCATAGATTCATGGTTGGAGGATACCTTGAATAGGAAAAGAAAAAGGAAGATGAAGGTGCTCCCAAAAAGGATACCTTATCTCTTGTTATCCACTCTAGATCAGCATTGAGTAAGGTTAAGAAGCAGAAGACCTTGTTTATCCTTGGACAAGACCTTGAAATAGGGAATCTAACAATGGAGATAGTAAAGTCTACCAAAGAGGGAAGAATTGATGTCATGACTACAAATGATTTTACCTTGCATTTGGTGGATCTTGGGGAGGCCAAGCATGACACCAAAGTTGGGTTGTGGAAGTCAACAAATAAAGTGATTGAAGGATAGCTGGAAAGTCTTAAGATATCAAAGGTCTAGATGAAGGTGGAAATTCAAGAGTTGAATAGCTTCATCAGAAAATTGGTCACCCCATTGGCAAGTATCTCCAGAATGCCTATCACTAGCGATCCTACTACTGTAGATGTCCAAGCACTCATCTCCCAGCTCCAAGAAGATAAACATTTTGGAAAAATTGGTAAAGAGTGGAGTGGGAAACTTAAGTTACAGGGGCTTTATAATATAGAGTAGATTGGTAATGTCATACTAAGGCTAGAAACTAAAAAGGACAAAATCTTAGCTAACAAAGCTACACTGGTAGCTAAAAGATTAAAAGCGAAGATTGTGACTCCTTGCTAAAGATGATCACTCATATGAAAAATAAGGAGGTTGTAGAAGCAAAGATCTTGCCCAAAGGAGATGACCCTTTGTTTAAGTGGCTCTAGAGTATGTAGTTCAAATCTGAAATGATGATGGCGGCTGAGGAAGGGCTCAAGGAAACTAAAGCTAATGCGAACAAGGACCAAGATAGAGATTATGAGCTCCTGATAGGTTTGCATACATAATCACAAAATAGTGGGAAAGAAAAGGGAATCATTGGAATAACTATAATGAACAAAAATCTCTTTAAGTTCATAGATAGTCTGACAGAGATATCTTTCAATCATCAGAATAGAGTTTTCAAACTCCAAAAACTTGTTGGATGTGTGCACATGGCTATGGAAGAATTGTAAGACCGATTGAGTGTTGTCAAGGATTTGGCCAGAGAGCATTCTAAATGGCTCTTAAGATATACTAATGTACATGTACCTAGGCATGAGGAGTTAATTCCAATTATTATTGCTGCTAAGGCTTATAGGACAAGAGCAAAAAAGGGAAAGAAGGCAAAGAAGGCAAAGTGATTCATATTTTGCCTCTTTTGTTTTCTGTTGTAATCATTATAATGGAAAAACTAGCTCCTTTTCATTTGTCATTTTTGAGGAGATGAACCAATTAAACTTCCTTTGTAATGGTCATCTTGGAATCCTATATGTATTGGAATGAATGATTGATAAAAGGCCAGCTAAATTTTGGTGTGAAATACTTGATGTTGCAGAGTTAATTGAATGGTATTTTGTGTCAATTATTTTCTATTCCATCTATTAGTTGTTAATTTTTTTCTTTCTCTTTTATCTGAATTAAAACAAGGAACGAACAAAGCTTTATTTCTCTATTTTGAGACAGCGAGTTGAATATGATAAGTACTATTATCATAGGTTTGAAAGAGATCCTTTCGATGTTTTACTTCAAGTTAATCTTTCTTTCTTTGCACTTTAGTTTCTAGTTAGTTTAGTGTAGTATTAGTTAGTATGCACCATCGAATTGTTAAGTACTATGAGTTGATAAGATGTGTGAGTTCATAAACTTAATTAATCTTCTGAAATCATTCCTTGCTTGAGTTAAATCTTGTATAGGTTTGGCTCGATTTACCTCTCCTATTCTTAGGTTAAGAATATATCCTATTTAGATTTAGGAACAAACATAATTCACTACAAATTTGCAATAGGGAGTTGCACCTAATAATTCAGAGGAAAGTTAGTCTCTCTAGAAGCAACTTTCCAACTATTGTAACTAGATGTTGTTCATAAATTTCGGAATTTAAGAGTTAAAATAAATAAAAACAATCTGTTTACCAAAAATAGGTAATCTTCATTTTATATTTAAGTTTCTCATTTTATCATTTACATTCCTTTATTTAATTCATTTAAATTAATTATTTTTGCTCATTTTACTTTATTTTCATTTTTTGGATATTACATTTTTATTATATATCATTTTTCCTTGTACATTCCATTTATCCTCTTTCATACTCTATATATGGGACACCAATGTGGTGCATTGGTGTCTAAAAACATGTCAATGCCTCCAAGAGGTGCTATTATTCAAGATGTAGAGATTTTGAAGCTTCAAATCAAAATCCTGTAGTTTTATCTTTTGTTTTCCATAATAATTTTTTTTGTATCTATCCACCAACTCTATTCATTAATATCTAATTTGTATCAAGTTAATTTAATGATATTCAAGTAAACAATTAGGTCTCCCTATCATGTTTGATCTTGTTAGTAGTCCTAGTTAGCAATGTGATGTGGTGCAAGAAAGTTGCACAACCCTTGAGATGTTTTTGATGTATTAAAAAGTAGTCAAGGCAAATGGGGGCTGAGCCCATGTTACAACAAGATGGAGGCGAGACGGTAGTTATTCAATAGTAGTTCATCCTATATATTTTCTTATCATACAAAAAAAACTATCTTCACAAAAAAGAACATAGTCCTTCCTACAAATAACATCATCAAAATTAAGCATAGTATTGAACTGACCAAAAACATAGTAAGAGTCCATACTATGAGCATTTCTTTACTTCCTATAGTTCTTCAAATTATACATATTAAACCATCTAGGCATAGAATTCATAAAAAACCATAACATATCAAAAACTTAAAAACACAAGCACAAGGGCAACATCCCCTCTTTGTCCCCTTGGTCATTCTTCAAGGTCTTGTCTTCTTCCTCCTTCACAGGTTTGTCCAATAGGGTCTTGAACCAGTTGTCTACTAGGAAGCTGTAGAAAGAGTGAGTGGCATCAATTTCCTTTCCCTAATCCTCATCTTTTTTTTAACCTACAAAAGATACATGAACTAGATGATTAGTTAGTCAATTTACATGAGGTAATCACTTAAATACCCATGTATAAATTGAACAATTTGACACTTCAACAAATGTAGGAACTACAAACCTTGTTGAGCCATAAGGTAAAGCAAGAAAAGATGAGAAGAGAGCATAAACATGTACTACATACTATAAGAGATTTTTTTTTGGATGCTCTTGGCATAACCGACTTAGATGGTCAGCATCCAATTTTGGATCAGTTCGCATATATAGTTGATAAATTACAGGTAAAGTATATCAAGACTAATGATAAGCTAATGTAGTGGTCTGAATGAAGATTTGAATAGAAAGTTTTGTTGACAGTCTCTCAGGAACTTATAAATACACAAGAAGAACTTTCCAAATTAGTTACTGAATTAGAAACAATATTGAAGACCATTCATTTATTGTATATGAATTTGAGTGATGTTGAGGTATTTACACTAGAAAATCAACATTCCATTAATTTATTAAATGAAGATATGAGACCAAGTGATATTTCATTGGGCAAGAATGAAAGTTCAAATTCACTCACATATAATAATTTGACAATTAGTCAATAAAGGTTAGCCAAGCTCATGACTAGGGACGGGGAGGTTAGAAATAAGTTGATCCTAATTTAATTCTAGTTACTACTCCATCTAGAAATCATAAAGAAGTAAGTTTCTATTGCATACACTATTTTGAAGAAAGACAAATATTTTACCTACATTGAAGGACTAATTTCTCTAGTTGCCAAACTAAAAATTTAATTTCAATCTTTAGAGAAGATAAAAGAATAGTGGAATAAAGGCTATGTAGGCATTTTGGCAAGCCAAATTATTTTTTAATAAGCATCACCTAACCCTAGCAACCCCAAGTCATCAGTGACAAAAAAAAGGGGGAAATAAGAAGAAAATGAGGAATTGTGAAGAATAAAAGGTAAATATATTGAGAAGACATGAAAAAAAGGAGGAAATAAAAGAAGAAGTTAAAGACATGCAATTTTAAAGATTTAGATTATAGTCTTGGGGGGAGTATTTTTTAATGCAATGACTTAGCATGACAAAGTATTTTTGCCACTTATGTTAAAGGGGGTGATTGTTGATCTCTAAAGCTATGTTGTCTATGAGTGTCCAAATACTTAGTCATATACTAGGAAAGGATGAATGGTCATCATTGTGACCAAATCATTTAGTAAAGGAAAAGCATAAAAAAGGACTTGTAAATATTGTGCATTAAATGTCGAACAAGTTAGTGATTACCGAGCAGCCCAGCTGAGATAGAGTGTATACGTAACATGATTTATTTTAGCAGAGACCAAGTACATTGAGAAGAAATTTTTTGATGAGTGAACAAAGAAGTTTATGCATATAGAAGCTGAGTACTAGTATGAATGTTAACGATGATTGAGTTTCACCACATTCACATGCTAAGAAGTTTAGTTTTGTCATATAAGTTTGTAATTGCACAAATAGCTATATAAAATGTTTTGGCTGACTTTTATATAAGATTTAATGTTTGCAAATATAGTCAAGATGGAGATTACGCATCATTAGAGAAAGTAATTATCCTAAGGAATGTTAATCAACAAATTCAAAAACCAGATATAAACAAAAAAAGATGACAAATTGTAAACCACCAATTGAAATCTATAACTTTCATAGAACATCTATTTAAGGAGGATTATAACCGTATAATAAGAATCAAAAGAGTGAGAATATGAAGGAGAGAATGTGAGTGTATATGTAATGAGAAAAGGCAAACAAGGATAGAACAAAGCAAGAAAGGTTAAGTCTACAATTAGTTCAAACAAGGGCACTCGAAGTAGTATAAGGTTGAAAGGAGATATCAGATTGAAAGATCAAATCTTACATTATAAAAAGGAGATCCAAAATTAGCTTGCAGAGAAAACTAAGGGTTGTGTACTAAATCAATTTTGAATAAAGGAAAATCTCTTAATCAAGTAATCCTAATAGGGCTATGTAAATCTCCTAATAGAGTCCTTACTTAATTATAAGTGTGAAATCCTTTAACAGGGTAGGTCTTAATGGTCTTGAAGCTTTTAATAGGGAAGACCCCTCATAGGGTAGATCATATATTATGCTCAAACATTACAATAACCCTAAAAGGTTTAACTTTATTTTTGAAAGAATAAATATTTGTGGGTTTAATCCCCACTCTAGTTTTACCTTCACATTGAAGGTTTTCGACATTACCAAATCAATTTTTTTATGCATTGAATCTTTCATGGATGTGATGTATATCATTTACTATTTAGCATTACAATTTTAATGTTAGATCTAAGATATGAGATGAATTAGGTGTGAATTCAATAAGTTGGTTTTATAAGTTTAAGTTCAAGATCCTAATCCACCCCCCTCTTAGTATCTTTTAATCAAATCTAGCTTTGGTTTCAAGTGGTGTCTGAGTAGATTAAATATTTTTAGTACTCTTTCCTTATCATACCGCAACATTCCAAGTTCACCATTTTCTTTTCCAATCTTCTAATCATACTAAAAGTGTTTTATGTCATTGTTCTTTTCTTCTTCAATCATATTTTTAATTTCTTGCTTATTTCCTTTTATAGCATTTGAGGTGGAAAATTTGTTCTTATGTGCTAAAGAAAAAACAACATACTAATTCATCCCCTTTAAAATATATGTATCCAATACTGTCATATTAGTTTTGTTGTTATCACATACTATACTAAAAAGTATGGCATCATGATTTGCATGTACTTTAAACTTCACCACCTCTTCAAGGGTTGAGTAATAGATTTCAAATTCATCTATTACTTTCTCTTCCCTCTTCTCAATATTTTTCTCAGATAGTTGTATAGGAAAAGGTAAATTACTTTAATTTATAAATTCTCAATAGTCAACTCAAGAAATCTTTGTGCATTCTTGCTCATTTTACTTGATTCCTTTGTTATCTTTCCAATAGAAAATGGTGATAAGTGAATGCACTTTTCAATGTCCATAGCTTCAATAAATATATTGGTAACATCTTGCATAAAATCTGAAATTAGTGCTTCAAATGGTAATTTTGCAATACTTCCTAAATTTATTCCAATTTTTTTAAATAGGTATCTTCAACATCATGATCTATGTATCTTTTTTTATTTCCTCTATCACCTGTCTTTAAAGTTGAATTGATGATCACAACGAAAATTAAATATAAGCATAACACAATGAAACTCATAATACCATTATTCATTAACTAGGGAAACCTTGGTGAGGGTGGCACCTACACAATTATCCACTAATCAAAAGTATCTTGTGAAAGATATTGACCCTATTAGGAGTCTATTACATCTTTATAGTATACCTTTCCTTGTTAGAGAAGAAATCCTTGTTGGAAGCCTCAACCCCATTAGGAGTTGTGATTACAATGTTGGGTCCAAGATGAGCCCACTAGACAAACAAGTATATATAAATGTACAATGCTATCAATAAAGATTGATAAAAAAAAAATGACTGCTTGCTAATAACTTCAATATTTGGTCAGTCCTAGTTCCTAGATCATAAAATAATTATACAACTTCTCTTCTCTTATCTCAATATTCAATCCTCATCTATACCAATAACAAAAGTGCAGGTTCAAACATTATATCATTACAATAAAATTTCATGCCTCGCTAAACTAGAATGTAACTCCTTTATACCAAAAACTTTAGTTCGATCAACTTTGTGCTACTTTGCACATTACCAAATATTCAAGTTAGGTTCTAACACATTTAGGTTAATATCTATGATGTTGTCCCAAATTGTTTAACTAATTATTTTACGACAATAAATAATTCCTTAAGAAAAATACAATTACTCTGTTGTTTACCTTGTTCTATCCTATGACACTTGTCTTTGGTAAAACTACCTGTAACTCATCCAAAACTTAACATCTCTTGCAATGGTTTTGTACATGTGCTCTCTAATATGTTTACTACATTTCTATAAGCCCACCTAGCTTCATGTATTTTGAGTGAAGATCATTGAACAATATTAGTTTCCTGTAGCCTATTTTGTTACTATATACTAGGTCAATTTTCTAAGTATTGCTTCCTTCGACTTAACCAAAATGTCTTCTATGTCAATCTGAGTAACATGTTGCCATAAAGGACAACCCTATAAATTACCCTTACCAAAATTTACAACAACACGTAGTCCCTAGTCTATAGTGTTTTAAATGTTATGAAAGAAATTTATACATGAATCAACTTTTCCATTCTTAATAAGATCTAAAATATTTGATTGTTACAAGACTCACAAGGAATGATGAATTAATACAAGTTCCCTAGGGATGGGTGCAACAACCCACAAACTATACCCTTTAGTCAACCCAAATAGTAAGAATTGAACTTTCAATGTACATGGGAAGAATCCAAAGACTTAACACAGTACTACAATAAGCTCTACCATTTTTTTCTTTTGAAGTTGAATAAAATGATCACTAAATTCCCTTTCTATTAAAATACACAAATATAGATGTAACCCTTCTTTCAAAATATTTGAAATGATTTGATTCAAAATAGAATTGAAATTTTATTTCTTTTAAGATATCATTAGTTTCAAGTTAGAGTTATTTGTAATAAAGCACTTCACTTGAAACTATACAAAAACAATTATTTTATTTTATTTTTTATCGATAAACGGCCAGGGTTTTGATTAATTTTATTAAATTAGAAAAAAAAGTTACAATAGTGTATCTTCGTTCAAATAGGCATCGCTCAAACAGGCACTGATAGGAAAGAACGGAGAAGAAAAACTCTAGTCTTGTCTAGGACAGATGTCCTATATTATTACATTTTAAAAGGAGCATTGAACCCCAATAGAAATTTATAAATAAAATTACGTCATGAACAGAGGCATACCCCTGGTGATAAGGCTGGTGACTCATATAGAACTCGTTATGTCAGCATAGAATAGTGAACTTTGAAAGAGAATCTCTAGCACAAATCAAACTTACAACTCCTTACCATTATGAAGAATCGATAATGGCATATGAAGAGGCCAGATAACTTAACCCAGCATCTTTGTAACCGATGGCGTAATATCCCATTGAGAATGAATTCCAATAACCTAAATCAATGATTAGTACCTAAATCCATAATAAACAAAGGAAGCAAAAACTAAACATACAATAGGCCGAATGAGACTAATAGAAGCAAACCTTGTCATAGAAATCAGTAAATTGTTAACAATCAGCCTTAAGAAAGAAATCTAAATACATGCCTCAATAAACCACAAAGGAAAGAAAAGCTAAAATTAATAATCTAAAATGCTACTCTAACGGCGAAGGAAAGAGAGAAACATAACATAGCAAATGCCACATAGTTCAGCGTCCAAATTTCCCATATGCCACACAGATCCTAACTTCCATAAGAAGGAAATCATCTAAACTCGTCAGTGGTGCCGAAAGATAGAAAAAACCGCAGCTCGCATCTGATCAGATTAATACAAGATCCTGCAATTCTGGTCAATTAATGTTATGACTTGGAAACCACCATATCTCACTACTATCAGAGTCCTCAATAGCAAGTGGCAATCCACTCTCCAAAATGCTTGCTCATAGAAGGTAGAAAGACATAAAGTATCATAATTTACACATGTCTTACCCTCGAATACAGAACTAAGGATCAAGAGCGTCAAAGATACAGTGACAGAGTATATACACTAAGAAATTTGGGGGAAACTCGAAGTCAAACTTTGTTCTGCTGGTTTTCTCTGCATTTGGGGTACAAAAGTTTAGATCATCGAGGTTGTCAAATGTCAGTCCGAGCTATATGTATGCATTGAACATATGTAGCTAGTTGAGGAGCCACTCCTTACTCTTGTCTGCAATGATCCCCCACCATCTGAGGAGGAAGTTCAAACTAGCCTCCATTTTAGGCCACTCTCGGTAAAACTCTAAGCCTTCTCGAATAACCAAGGAAGGACGTCGGAAGATGGTAACTAAGGCCTGATGCCCCAAGGGTAAATTCATGTACTTCTTTGGAAGTGGAATCCTAAGCTTGTTGTTAATACTATACACCGCTTGTTCCAAGCCCTTTCTCCAAGTTGGAACAAACAAATCCTGACATAGCCTAATGATATCTTTAGCCCCCACTTTGGCTCTTTCCAAACATCCAATAAAAGACCCTATGATGTCACTGTTGGTCCTCCAGGTAAATTGATAATCAAAGACTCCCTCCCCTAGAGCTCAGCTAATAGCAATTTGAGACATGTTGTCCACAGGATACAAAATCTGATTCCACGTCTCCGGTTTCACTGACCCATAGAACGCCATTGTGCAATTCTCACTGGCATGGAATAGATAGATGTTTGAATCCATGTTTGGCAGCGAAAATGAAAGTGAAAGATATTGATGGGGACACCCAAAAATAACGAGAGGAAACATCTAGATGCTATCAAAAAGACTACAGATATGATGTCATAAAGATTAGGTCATTAGTAGGCAGTCAAAGCAAGAATCATGACACAGGAAGCACCATAAAAAGACATAATTACACGACACTCGGCGAAGCCTAAATCTTAACTTGTCATAATAATAATGAAGAGAGTGCGAAAGACCCAATCGAATGATATATAACCCTAAAAGAGGATGTAATCGAGGCATGATAAATAAGGGCAATGATAGTCTTAGGGAATACAGCAAATAACCAAATTATAGAATACCGTGAGAGATGAAGACATCGATAAAGGACAATGGCTAAAATAATAAATATATTAATAAATATATTATACAAAAACAATAATTATAATAGTATACCTCATTTTCAAACTATATTGCAGCAACCTATTTAGAAGCTCTCTCTAATTTAAAATTTTGAAAAGAGAAAATAAGCTATTAAGATAATGTATTTGCTTAGAAAATAGGTTAGTCTAATCACTTTTAGAAATTCAAACTACCCTAGAAATAAATCATGTGACCTTTGAATATTCTTAGACATCAATAATTTTGTAGAGAGGCTTAGTCATGCACACTAAGCACTAGGGAAACTCGCATTTTCCATCATAAGAGTTCTATGAAGATGGTGACTAGATGAAATAAAACAACCACCTCCACGGTCAATACGTTGATAAGATCCTAAAAATGTGTGCGCAGAAATACTATATCATTTGTTTAAGATATATTTTTAGGTTTATAAGCTTTGACTCAATCAAATAAGATTTGTAAGGGAGGAGAAATTGAATTGAGCTAGGGTCCTTGTTGTAATACTCTTAAACTAAGTCTATCATAACAATTTATTGATTTATGTAAGAAAGTAAAACATTTTTATATAGCTATTTAATTTGAGCTTGTTATATATTTAAATTAAAAAATAATTATTTGTTGAATTAGCTTGTAAATGTATTTGAAAATTAGAAATATTGTAAAATGTGAAATTTGATTTATATTATTTTTAATTATATATGTGAATGTAAAAATCATTTGTTTAATAATTTTTATTATAATGCTCTAATTTTAATTTGAAAGTGGAATTATAGTGAAATGATGAAATTTGAATCAGGTTGTTTTCAATTGTATATGTTAGCAACAATTATTTTCTTAATTAATATCATCATTATTTTGTAATTGTAATTATAAATATAGTTAAAATAATAAAAATTTAATTTGGTTATTTTTAATTATATTTGTGAGTGTAAAAATCATTTGGTCTAAATGTGTGAATGCATATTTAAACTATGTATTTTATAAGCAATTATGAATCACAAATTGGACTCTATGTTAAATGCTAAAAAAATATCATTTGAATATACTAATTTTAAAAAGTAATGGGTACTACTTGTAAAAGCTTGTGAGCAATCTATTTGATCTTGTCAAGCCTGCTCTCTTTAACTAAATAATCATAATCAAAATTTTAAAAATCAAGGCTCATAACAAAAGATATATATAATATGGTTCTAGGATGATGATAATTATTATTTTTACCTACTTGTAATTAAATTTTTTATAAAAATTTAATAATGGATCTTACCTAGATCTTTCATTTGAATTAATGCTAGTCTTTGAATGCATTTTCCTAGAATATAATTTGAAATAATTTATAATTTATTCAAAACACCATAAGTAAGAAATGAGAAAAATAATTAACCTAATTTAAGAAATTAAGATTCAAATGTTGTCAGGTTCTAATAGGAAACCATAGAACCAACCTAGACTACTTCTACACCAACCTAAATTAGCATTGTACCATAAGTTTTCATTTACAAACACCCTATGAGGGTTGAAGAATGTATGCTTCTTTACACTTGAGAAATTTGAAATGTGTTGCAAAGATACCTTTCATACATTCTGTATAAGTATCTAAGTGAGTATGTTCATGCATTTTACCTTAATTTTTCATTTACAAGTACCTTGTGAGGGTTGCAAAATGCATTCTTTGTTAGACTTTGATAAGTTTGAATGTGTTGCATAGACACCTTTTTCTATGGGTATCTAAATGCCTAATTTGTTACCATGTATGTTTTGAAATCCATGGGGGGAGCCATCTTGAAGCTTAATTACCTTGGTCAATTTTTACCTATTTTAGTTAAGCAACCTTTTACACTCCCCTTTTGTTTGAAAGGAAGAAAATTTTAATTTGGAAAAATGTAATGGCTTTTAAACTCTTCCCTTTCCTTTTTGCTACCAATAGGTAAATTGGTCTACAAAGGCATTTTGTTCTAGGCTTAGCCATTTTTCACATGTGCCCAATAATCCATTAATCACCATTACTACGTGTTTTGTAAAAGAGGTCGAGGAAAAAATTGAATCGTATGGTTATGATAGAAAATAACCCCCTTCTTGTACTTTGAAAAATTTATCTCGTGGCAAAAACTGCAATCATGTGAGTAAAGTGTCTTCCTTTATCACACCATTATCATATTTTCCCTTCCAAAATGTTCTCATTTCTTCCATCAATGAAGTCCATGTTAAAACTACCTTCTCATTATTAATTGGAAACCTAATATGTTGAGATGGGAGATTTGTAATGGCTTAAAATCTACATGGAATTGTTTCAGATGGTCATTTTGTAATTGGAAGCTTAAAAGACAAGGAATAACAATTGACCTTGAAGCTTAATCAAAATCCATCACTTCTCAACTAAGTCCTAGGGAATTTTAGCTAACGAGCAAAGAGCCATTGGAATAACTAATCCAAAAGGGCCTAAAGGATGGGGGAAAAAATCCCATAACACTTTTCATTATTTAATGGAAACCTAATATGTTGAGATGGGAGATTCATAATGGCTCAAATCTACATGACATTGTTTTGGGCATTCATTTTGTAATTGGAAGCTTAAAAGATGAGGAATAAAAATTGAACATGAAGCTTAATCTGAATATATCACTTCTCAACTGAGCCCTAGGAAATTTTAGGTGACGAGCAAAGAGTCACCAGAACAACTAAACTAGAAGCACCAAAAGCATCCAATCACAATGAACAATATATAGTTAGGTCACAACACTACCTTTATTTCTTCCTTCCAAATTCTTATTGACATTCTAGCTATCAAGTTCAAAAGAATATTCAAATTGATATCACATCTTGTCAACTATCTACTACTAAATATCATACATATACATCCCCATTCAATCTTAGACTCCCTTCATTAACCATATCATACAAGATGTCGAAAAAGAATCTACTTAATTAAAGACCCTAAAGAAATCTACCAAAATATATTATACAATATTCTGTGTCTATAAATCTAAACTTTTATATACTTAAATAAACTATGTTAAAGTTCCTTCATATTTCCCTTCAATCTTGCAAAAACAGCTCATGTATTTGCAAGTGTACTTTACATTCTCTTAGGATCCGTTTGGTTCTTGGAAGATGACAGAAATTAGCTTTTTCAAAATTCGGATTTGAAAATTTTTGCATTTGTTTTAAAATTGACAAAATGGAATTAGCATACAACACTTCCAATGTTGCCTCAAAACCGGGTTTTCCAACTTGCTACTAGCCCATGACCGCAACTTGGAAAACATATTTCTATCAACAGTGTTGTTTGACTGGCACATACAAACCTGTGCAGACGAAGTCATAAACATTTTCACTTTCTGCCATTAAAAGGCACGTGGGGTGAGTTCGTACACTTTGAGGCCCCAGACACATAATTTCTTGATACAAGCCTCCAAACCTCTGAAACGCATTTTCAACGCGGGATTCAAAGGAATCGTTGGAGCAGAAAAGGTCTTTAACGTAAATAAAACGAAATATCCACTGGCGGGCTAAATATCTCTGGACAATTTCGAAGAAGTCGACACGATCATTCGAACCTTTGGCTGGGAAGTTGAGTATTTGGTTTCACAAAAAACCATTGTCATTGCGCCCTATATAAACACAGTCCCTCGCGAAGAAGAAACCAAGAAAAATAGAAAACAACTAAGATTTTCATTGCAGAATCCTTGTGTCTTAGAGTTCAGTTCATTTGAGTAAGAAAGCTAATAATGAAGGAGGGAGTAACAGTTGTAAGCCACTGCCACATGCTAAAGGCCGAGAACCGGCAAGATGGATACATTTGTGATGGGTGCAAAGAGAGAGGCACAGAATGGCGATACACGTGTCGTGCCTGCAATTACGACATGCACAATTTCTGCGCCACGGCTTCTCCTTCCCTTCCCCACCCTTTAAGCGATGCAAAGATGGAATTGCTCTCAACCCGCGTTGTCAAAGACAGTCTGTGGTGTTCCGCCTGTGAGAGATCTGTATCGGGGTTGAGGTATTCATGCAGTGCGAGTGGCGATGTTCTGCATCCATGCTGTGCCCATCTTCCAAAAACACCGACAGTCGAATCCCATACCTTACATCTCTCCAAGAACTTATCGACAGATCCGTGTTCTCGGTGCGGTCAACGAAATCGGGGATGGGCTTACGTGTCAACGGATTACAGTATCCACGTTCATTGTCTCAAAGAGGCCTTGGAGACGCCAGAGACCCCTGAAGCCAATTGCTCAAGCAATCGCTTCCAATTAACAGCTGCACCCAGCGTGATTATATATGAACAACACGCACAAAAGGAATGTGCCACTTCGGGAACTGTTCAATTGTACCAACCGAACAGATTGAATCGTGTGTTTAAAAGGTTTTGTAAGAAGACCAAGATGTTTCTCAAACTCATGCAGGCAGTGCTTTTTGGAGATCCGTCCTCTGTAGTGCAAGTGTGTGTGAGCTTTTTGGCGGATCAGTAGTGGCTTCTGCACAATGTGCTTACGGTTTTGCTAGAGTTGTTTGGTGGAGGAGCATCTCTAGCTTATTGGCAATCCTTCACCAACCAAAAGAATTGTTTTTTCCCTTTTATGCCCTCTTTATTTTGTGGGTTCTGGTATAAGTGTAATTTTATTTTGGTTCAAAAAGATTTAATAATTCACCGAGATTTTAATGTATGTGGCTATCTTTCTTACAAATTACACTATTGACTAAATTTCAAAAAAATTAAAATACAATGATTTTTTTAAAAATTTTCAGCACTTGATCTTCATGATTTGTATATTTTGTGATCGAAAGCAACAAGTTTTTTGAGAATATTTTGTATATTTTTGTTAATTTGAAAAAGAATTATGTTTGACCTTTTTTTGTCTTTGGTGTGTTTTGTCTGGAGATTAGCCAACGACAATTTTAATAGTACAATAAGAAATTAGACTCATGATTTTAATGTATGATAATTCTTATTTTGTGGTAGATGAAGCAATTTTACTCTATGATATTCCTATAGGGTTCTCATGGATATAATTGTCATTAATATGTTTGTAACCCTAAACAATTTTGAATAATCTTTAATTGTTCTATCTTAATCTAAAGAAATTCCAATCTATGACATTCTAATTGTAAGTTATGAAATCACTAGATTAAAACAATCAATGGAGAAGACAAAATATAATGACTCAACTATTTATCGTGGTTGAACAAAACTTTGCCTGTGCGCACACTCGAAGCAGGGAATAATTATATTAATAAAATATCTAATGCGATACAATAAATGACTACACAAGTCATTTATAGAAATCTCATCGAATAGGAAGAGACAAGAGGGAGAAGGACTAGTCACGACCATTGGGCTTCATATCCCAACAATCTCCCCAGTGAAGTCCGACTAGAAAAACCATGCATCATAGCATTCCCTGCTTCCTATACCACATCATAGAAAATAACAAGGCCTAGAGAAGACCTCAACGTTGTTCCAACACACTACGAATGAGTCTTCTCCAAGTTACATCTGAATTATAAATATATTCTCTATAATGTAGCCTGTAGTTCACATAATTTGCATCATTCCAATTCCATTCCTTTCTGAGAAGCAAGCAAAAATTATAAAGGTTGTTGGGACTCATCCATCAATAGAATTAGCAAACACATTAATTAAAGAAATCGAACTCCCCAAATCATGAACATAGGTGTTGATTAATTGCCCCCTCTTGCGACTTCCTCTTGAGCCACCCAAGTCCATGGGTATTAAACCATTGTAAGAATTTGTGTTAGAGGAAAATTTCCCCAAGACCAAGGAACTCAAAACACAAGCACAAAATAGACCAGAGCATGATCAAAATAACTGTATAGTATTCAACTCTATGTACAAGTACACTAGGAGTACCTCAATATAAAGGCCTCTGAGATGCATCTAGAATGCCTTGGAATCAGCACCATGATAAGTCCAACAAAAGGCACATGTCCACTAGAAATGGGTTATCCTCCATTATGCATGGAAGTATGTGCGATGATGTGAGGATAAGCCTACAAAGGTGAGAACACGCACATCAGTTTTGTAGACAGCATGTGCTAAATTAGGAGTGCGAAAAACTGTGTTGTCTACATGACAACTCAAGGAATGATGCAAACTCCTATGGTGTAGACACCATGTGCATAATTAGAGTGGTGTACTTCTATGTTGTCTACATGACAACTGTAAAAGATGCACAAACTCCTAAGTGTCTCATAAAGAGAAATAATAAAATATTGAAAAATAATTAAATAATGCACTAACCTAAGTTAACTTAAGTAAAGTGTAAATAGTAAATATCTTTTTACACCAACACCTCCCCTTATGTGCAACTTACGGGAATGCACTTAAGCTCACTAATGCATAAAGGGTCCCAGCTACTAGGCCATGTAAGGTACCCATCTACAAAAGCAATGCTAAAATGATGCAATGCAATCTCTCATAAAGCGGAGAAAGAGGGAAAACCTCATGGGAAAAACCCTCTTTCAAAAAGAGAGACAAGTACAATAGAGAAAGAGAGAAGAAGACCTCATAAGAGGAAAAAATCCCTCCCAAAAGAAGAAGAAGAAGAGAAGTCAAGGGATTTCCCTATCTGCAACATCTCGCACCCCCAAGAGATCTCATAAATGAGAATACTTGAACTTGGTAAAGGGTTTGGTGAAAATATCTGTGACCTGCTCTATTGCTGAAGTGCTATGATTTTCTCATGTATAAGCTCTCTAATATAGTGCATGTGAACCTCAATGTTCTTTGTTCGCTAATGCTAAACTCGATGCTTAGAGATTTCAATGGCACTCTAATTGTCACAATGAAGAACTGTCGGCTTAGGTAGATCGAATGCAAACTCCTCCAGGATGTGCTCTAACCAAAGAGCCTCTGTAGCTGCATTGATAGCCCCTTGATACTCAGCCTCTATGGAAGAAAAAGCAACATTGTTCTACTTCTTACTTTGCCAACAAATAGGGCTGGAATTAAGGTGAAATGTGTACCCTGAAGTAGACTTCCGAGAATCTAAGTCTCTGGCATAGTCAGAATCTGTGTATCCAATCAACTGAAGCCCTGTACCTACTGCATAATAAATCCCATGTGTATATGTACCCTTGATATAGTGCAAAATGTGCTTGGTAGCCTTCCAATGAAGCTCATGAGGTTCTTGCATAAAGCGTGAAACCATACCAACTACAATGACAATATCAGGGCATGTGTGTGTCAAGTAGATAAGGCTCCCAACTAACTATCTATATAATGTTGCATCAACAAGTGGAGTTGTGCACTTAGCCTCTAGCTTAACACCTGATAAGAAGGGAGTATGAACAGGTTTACAATCACTCATGTGAAATCGTGAAAGCAAGTAAAGAGCATACTTAGGCTGTGAAAGTGAAATCCCTACTAAAGACTGTATGATCTCAATGCCAAGGAAGTAGTGTAGCTAACCCAAGTTTGTCATGGAAAATCTGTCCTGAAGAGAGGTCTTGACATTGGTTATGATGGATGTAGTGCTCCTTGTAATGATCAAGTCATTGACATAAAGCACTAGGATCAAGCGAGAATCATCTTTCTAAAGAATGTAAACATTTCAATTAGAATGACATCTTCTGAAACCAACTGAGAGGAGAAATGAGTCCATTTTGGCATACCAAGCCCAAGGAGCCTACTTTAAACCATAAATAGACTTATTTAATCTACAAACCATAGTAGAATCTTGTACGAACCCCTGTGGTTTCTCCATATAAATTTCCTCATGAAGGTCCCCATTCAAAAATGCACTCTTAACATCCATCTGGTGTACAACCCATCCTTGAGCTGCAGCAATTGCTAGTGTCAGGCGAATGGAGTTCATCTTGGCAACCGGTGCAAAAGTCTCTGTATAATCAATGCCTGGAACTTGCGAGAAACCTTTGGCAACTAGTTGAGCTTTATGTTTATCAATACTACCATCCACTACAAATTTGGTTCGATAGATCCACTTGCATCGAACCACTTTTCTTCCTTTAGGAAAGGTAACTAAGTCCCATGTGTTATTTTTCATCAAAGAATTGTATTCTTCCTCAATAGCTATATCCCATTTTGGAATCCCTGTGGCTTCCTTAAGAGACTGTGGATCTGAAGCAATGGCTATGTATGCATGTGGAAATGACTTGGGCTATGACCTAGTCCTTCGAGTATCTGAAGGATTTCCCACCATTGAACTTGCTGCATCAAGGGTCTGTTGTGCCCAATGAGGTTTGGTGGAAGAAGATGAAGGAATGTCCTCAACTGTTTGTTGACCCTACGAAGGTGGTGTCCTACAAGTTAGGGTTGGAGGAATTTCATCTTTTGAGTCACTTTCATCACTATGTTCACTATCCACATAGGAGGAAGAAGGAGGAGGAGTTGAAGAGGCCAAACTTGGACATGTCTCTTCAAAATGAACACTCCTCTCATAAAATATTTTGGGAGTCTCTGGATCCATTAATTTATATGCCTTGAGATGATCAGGATATCCAACAAATATGCATGGTTTTCTTTGAGGTTCTAATGCCTTACGCTTTTGTGGTGGTATCCTGGCCCATGCTGGAGAACCAAAAACTTTGAAGTGCTTAACACTTGTTTTCCTTCCACACCATGCCTCAAAAGGTGTTATTCCATCTAAGGCCTTATGCAAACTTCTGTTTTGAATGTAGTTGGCACAACACATGGCTTCAGCCCAAAACACTTGATCGAGAGACTTGTGTTGAAGCATGGAAGTAGTCATTTCCTTAAGGGTTTGGTTCTTTCTTTCAGCTCACCATTCTTCTATGGCGTGTATGCAATTGAATGTTGAAGATCTATCCCCTCATGTGTACAATAGTCTATATGTCTGGAGTTGACATATTCTCTGCCATTATCTGTCCTTAGTATCTTGATGGATTTCCCAGATTTCTTCTCAACTTGAGCTTTGAATGTGATAAAGTTATCAAAGACTTCACTCTTATGACCAAGAAAAAAGACCCATGTGTATCTTGAAAAATCATCAATAAATGTGAGAATATAGCAGGCCTTACCAAAAGAAGGTAATGGGAAAGGGGCTAGCTATATCACTATGTACCAATTCTAGAATAGTAGTTGCTTTCCAAGACTTCCCCTTGTCATATTTCTCTTTGGGATGTTTACCTGCTTCACAACTTGGACATACTCCCTCTGAAAATTGGACTTGAGGTAGACCAATGACCATTTCCTTGCTACTTAATTGTTGAAGGTAGCGATAATTAAGGTGTCCAAATCTGTCATGCCATAGTTTACTTTGAGTGTTTGAATGAGTCAACAAGGCAAGACACATCGACTTAGGCAAAAAATTGGAGAAAGAATAAAGTCTTTTCTCATGGTTTGCCTTTCCTATCACCACCTTTGAGTCATCTTCGAGATTCTTTACCACTATTGTGTCAGGGAGGAACTCTACTTTGTTGCCACATCCGTAGTGAGTGATTTAATATATGGAGAGAAGGTTGGTGCTAAGGCTAGGAACATGTAGTACATCCTTGAAGACACCATTCTCTAACTCAACATTCCCTTTACATTCTACTTTAATTTGAGTATCATTTCCCACATAGATGTAGGGTACATGTGAAGTGTTTAAAGAAGAAATGTGTTTCCTCGAAGCCCCCATATGATGAAATGCTCTAGAATCTAGAATCCATTCCTTCGGATTGTTTGTGCTTGCAACTAAAGCTTGGCCCTTGCCCTTTGAAGTGGATGAAGAACATTTGTCTTTGTATGTATTAGGAACATCAATTTTCTGTTTCCTCATAATGGTTACCAATTCATCAATCTGCTTATCCTTGCAATCATGTTCTTCATGTCCATTCCTCTTACAATAGGAACATGTTTTCTTCTCCTTCTTGCTAGAATTGTTCCCTTTTTTATTTTTCTTTGAAGAAGATTTTCCTTGTTATGAAGAAGAATTTTGAGTAGAAGATTGACTTGTGGAAGATTGTTGTTTTGAGGAGGACTATTGTGTGTCATCTTGTTGCTTGGCCTTCCATTGATTCTGCTTCTTGTTTGAGTTTTTACTACTTGAATTAACTTCATTTGCTACCAAGGCTTTAGTTTTGGAAGACTTGAGAATTCCCATTCCCACTAGATTGTCATGTTCAAGGATCAACATTTTTGAGAATTTCTCAAATGAAGGCTTAACATAGGCACTACACATTGTTAATTTGTGTGTATTAAAGCTAAAAACAAAAGGAGCATATTCAGATGGAAGATGAGTCATGATGTGTTTGATCATCTTGCCATCTTTAATGGGTTCTCCACACTTTCTCTCTCAAGAGGTCTTTTGATCTAGAAGATGAAGACAATTGATGTCTTGGAGTAGAAGATATAGACCCCAAAGTTGATTCATGTAATGATGTAATCTTCTCCTCTAATAATATTTCAAATTTAGATTGCATTCCAATTATGTGCTTAGTGAGATAAAGGTAAGTAGTACATTTGTCTCTTCTATCTCCAACAAGGCTTGTCTCTCAAACTCTAGGAGTCTAAATTGCTCTTACTTTATAGCTTGTTCATCTAGGAAGGCTTTCTTTTTGTACTCAATTTTCTTAAGTCTTGGAAAACTTCAAACTAAGGGTAACTGGTTAAAAACAACTTGAGGTCACTTTCCTTGATCTACTTGATATCTTGTTGTAATCAACATGAAATAAAATGTACTAATTTATAGGACAACCCTAAGAAATGTTAGTACCAAAATGGGATATTAAAAGAACTCACTTACCCAAAAGAGAAATGATAAAATAGATTTTTTGCAATAGGCATAAACCAATGCTACCATAGAGATGCTCACTACTTTGGGTGAATACCTTAGTACATATGGATCAAGAGAATGATTTACCAAAATTATAATTAATTGAAATTGAATTTGAATGGAAGTGAATTGACAAGAGATTACTAAGACTCTCCTAGTGTGTTATCAAATAATCCAAAGGTTTATCTTCTCAACAAGGATGGTTTCTGATTTACTGATTTCAAGAAAGGTCAGTAGTAAAATAAAAGATTATTAATTCAATGGGTCAAAACACAATAATCCAAGGTGTAAACAAGCTTCTAATAGTTGGGTAAGTGACCTAATCTGACCTAGATCAACCAAGGAGGACTTGAAATGATAGGATAACAAATTAAGAAAGGTTTCAACTTGGGAACTTGGTTTTCTTTTTCATTTTAATTGACCAACTAGACACATCAATAGATTTTTATCATAAATTAGGCACAAAATACAATAATCAAGGAGTTAAAGAAAATTTCTACAATGAATGGACAAAGGACAAAGAAACCATACACATAAAAAAGAATATTGTCTTAGTATGAATCTAATCCCTAGAACCACTATTGTGTATGTTCTCAAAATATTTTTCAATCACGCACATAGTCTTAAAAAAGAAAAAAATGGGTTGCACTATGGTTCTTAGTAATGGTAAACTCTGTAACTCTTGCAATCTCAAGTGGGCCAAATCTAATCCCAGCATACTAGGGTTTTGAGACCTCCTAAGAATTTAATCAATCAGAGATGTTGAGGAAATCATACAACCCAACAAAAAAAAGACTACACCTATGGATATTTCTTACACAAGGACATTTATATAGTGGGTGTTGTTACCATGACAAAAGTGGCTACTATCGCTTGAGGTTCTGTCCACATGGTTTACCTAATAAAGGGAGTGTCCACTATGGTTAACCCTCTCTAATCAAGGAAGACTCACAAAATTGGACCATATGGGGACTTAGCTTGGATTCAACATTTCCAAATTTTTGATGTACCCAAAAGGGAATTAAGCATACTCCTCTAGCCTCTTCATCTCACCCAAACATAGAAAATAGAATCATTGACATGCTAAATTCAAACACTTTAATGAGGTTTGGAAAGCCAACAACAATCAATACAAATCTCAAGAGAGAAAGTACCAACAAATATCAAACAAAGACCAAGTGATACAATGAAATAATATAAAATCCTTTGCTACCTAAAAGGGAATCTATTATTAAGAAAAGCTTTGCATGTAAGTCAAGCGAATGAATCCCTCTCTCTCAAGATCACAAAAAATAGTGTTCATAGGGCCTAATTACTATGTGAAACATGTATGCAAGAAAGAAAATGTAGGTCCAATTTTAGAGCACCAATTGAAATGCAAATTTTGAAACCGTGTAAAATACTCAAGCCAAACACATGAGATGTTCACTTTTAATTCCAAAGTTCAAATTTTATAGAGATGTATAAGAATACCTCAAATCCAAAAAAGGATGCATGTATCACTCCATTGATCTAATGAACCAAGCAAGTGCTCCAAGCAAACAACAAGCAAACCAATACAAGATAGATATGTCTTATGCAAACCCTAGGGTTAGATCTCAAAATCTTATTGTTAGGAGTAATAATAGCTAGCAAATAAATCAAATGAAAACTCACATGAGACATTGAACCATGTGAAAATTAAATACATGTTAATCACTAAATATTATTTATTTATTTATTTAATTCTAATTTTTTGACCTAGTCAACAAGATTGGACCTATATGTCATGAATTCAAACTCAAAACCATAAATATAGAAAAGAAACCCCTATTAAAAAATAAAATCCTTTCCAAAATTGTTAGAATTTCATAAAAATATTTTCATTCATGCCCTAGGGACCCATTTTATAAAAATAGACCAATTTTTGTAAATCAAATGTTTGATCTCTCATATGAGCTCTGTTGGTGTAAATAAGTATTTACTTATTAAACTTACTTAAGTTTACTTAGGTTAATGCATTATTTAATTATTTTTCATTATTTAATTATCTTTATTTGTGAGACACTTAGGAGTTTGCGCACTTTTTTTGGTTGTCATGTAGACAACACAGGAGTATGCAACTCTACTTAAGCATATGGTGTCTACAACACTGTTTTGTGTGTCACAGCCTTGTAGGCTTATCCTCACATCATTGCACATACTTTCATGCTTAATGGAGGATAACCCATAGCTGGTGCACATGTGCTTGATTGTATGACACATCATGCTGCTAATTATGAGGCATTCTAGATGTATCTTAGAGGCCTTTATATACAGGCACTCCTAGTGTACTTTTACATTGCATGAATTATGGCATATTGAATACAATTTCATTTGGATCAGAGCATCTTGAAGATTTTCTCATCACATAGCCATTCGAGACCACACTTGCTTCATCACCTTAGCCCAAATCTAGACTGTTGCAAAAATTGGGAGTGTCTAGAGCAAGATCTAACCTCGCCATTGCGTTTGAATCACTGAACCAGTGAAAATTGACTATAAACTTGGTTATTTTGCCTAAAGTCAACCGTGAGGCAAAAATGTTTTGAAATCGAAACCAAGAGGCCTCGATTTTCCATTTGGGTATGCTCATTTTTGCAGATCTTATTAATTTATCTCTGGATTTGTATTGGTTTTCTCTACAATTTCATTATTTCGAGTATATTTTTTCAAAAAAAAATTTAGCCCTTCGGTCTAGTAGCAAAGAATTTTTTTTGGGCAGAACCGGGCTGTGAGCTCCCAATGCTACACATTATTATTTTATTGTGGCATAGGAAGTCTTTTATTAATCATAGGTTATTTTTAATTAAATCTGTGGACATATAGTTATTGGGTACACAGCGGCTGAACATACACCATTTTTCGGCCAAACTATCATGCAACCCATGCACCAGCTTCAAAAAGCAGCGACAAGTTCATTATAACCTGAAACTGCCTTTGTTTGCATTACTACAGAAGCTTGTTTTTTAAAAGCACATAGTGCTTTGACTTGGTGAATGTGGGATTTTTTAAAAACCCAACGGCATTGGTAGTCAATCCCTCCGACACGCATTTGGCGAACTCCAACTTGGAATATTCTTAGATTCCTTCGTGGCTTCTTTCCCGATGACCTGTATAGTATCCCTCTGGTCGCAAAATTTTATCCAATGTAGTAGACTATTCTCAGCTCCTAGTCTTTGTCCTCGGCTATGTACAACATCTTTTGGTGCATCTGAACCTTTTTTGATTTTAGCATAGCTTTTTTGCCATGCTTTTAAAAAAGTACCACCCACGTAGACTCCTTGCCCACGTGGACCTGTACTATCCGCGCCTACTCTGCCAATAGTAGACCCATCATCTCTTCACACATGTCCAAGTTGACACGTAGTTTCCACCACTTTATCTGTCCACGTCAACTTTTTACACACTCATCCAAGAATGCCACATCACCTACAGAACCCAACATGTCATGCCACATGTGTAGTAAGGATTTTGATATGTTTCCTCCATACAATATGGAAGAATAGTCAGCTACCACATCAACCTAGGCCGTTGAATTTTTGTTGACATTAGCAAAATGATTGATTAAGTTTGATAGCCATTTGACTATCATTTTTAGGTGATTTATAACTTTTATGATGGTCATTTGACTGTCAAATTTAGACTCATAATTTTCCTTGGACATTTGGACTTTGATTTTTTGGCATTAAGTTATTATTTTCATTAGTGATAACACTTATCTGTATCACTATAGCTACTAAGCTCATCACTTACCCTATGATGTATACTGAGTATTTAGTGGTTACCTTGTAAAATCATCATTGAAGCAGTTTACATTGAGCTTCACAGTTCACACTAAGCATTGAAGTGTTAACTGAGTCGAGTATAGCTACCGAGTGAATATGCAAACCAGCAGTGCCTACCGAGTGATGAAAGCACAATGCCTACTGAGTGATGAAAGCACAATGCCTACCGAGTGATGAAAGCATAGTGCCTACTGAGTGATGGAAGCACAATTTCTATCAAGTGATGGAAACACAATACCTACTGAGTGATGGAAGCGCAATGCCTATCTAGTGATGGAAGCGCAGTGTCTATCAAGTGATGCAAGCGTAGTGTTTACCAAGTGAAAGAAAGGTAAACGAAGGATTCAATTTTTACCGAGTGATACTATATCCACTGAGTCTCCAATGGTTATCAAGTTCAGAGCTATGTCAGGTGATTAGTATGGACCGAGCCTTCACTTCTACCAAGTGCATGACGATGCTGAGTAATGCAGTGGGTGCCAAGTATCAGAAGGTCACCGAGTCAGTTTAGTGAACCCGAGTTATTTATTGTTTGGCCGACTCAATAATATATTTTTCACTTATATTTTAGCCGACCTTGCAATTGTAATGATTGGAATGATATATATGTAATGTATTATATCATTTGCAATAAGAGAAGGAATGTAATGTGAAGAAAAGTATCAAAAGAGGTATGTAATGTTTTGAGAAGAATGAAAGTGAATCAACAGAAGAGCAGAGTATTTAGCAAGATCTACAAGGAGCGGTAATGATTCATCAGTCACAAAAGGTGATATATACTTCAAGGATCTAATCAGAAAATCAAGTTTGTAAGTAGATCTACTATTTCATCCTAATAGGTGAATTAGTTTTGTAAATCCTTTAACAAGGTAGACTTAACAGTCTTTGTATAAATCTCCTAATAGAGTGCATACTTAAGTGTATGTTTGTAAATCCTCTAACAAGGTGGAGCTAGCAGTCCTTTATGCTCCTAATAGGGCAGATCACTAGAAGTGGTCAATGTAAGCCTTAATAGGCCAACTTCATACTGCAATAACAAAGTTTTATGGGTATCATCCCCACCCTAATTTTACTTTCTATTTGGAAGGTTTCTGGGTCACCAAATCACTGTGTATATGTGTTATGGATGTTTTATTTCTCATATATGCAGTAAATTAGATAAGTAAATGATGAATGGTTAAAGTGCTAAATTGATTTAATTTTTGAAGTTACTGATTCACCCCTCCCCTCTCAGTAACCTATCATATCTTGAATATTTCCAACAATTGGTATTAGAGCTTTTTGGTTCTCAAGACAAAGCTTGACAACTTGAGCAAAGATCAAGGACAATGGAGATATTCAGACTTGACAAAGCTATCGAAAATGAAAAGCTAGATCTAGAATTTACCATGGCTCAACTCAAAGAATCTAAGGAGCATCTTTCTCAGTCCCTAAAGAGAAGGAAGGAACTTGCAAGACAAATGAATGATCATCAGTATGTTGAAGAAAAGATTGAAGGCCTTTTACCATCAAGCAGTTCAAATGAAGCTAATGAGGCAATTAAGGAACTCCTAGCAAAGAATGGTTCTCTATAGGAAGAAGTAAGAAAGCTTAAAAGAGAACAAGAAATTCAATCAATCAGGCTATGTGAAGTTTTGGAATAGAGAGACAAGGCAAATGAAGACTTAGAGGTAAGAAATAATCAATCCTTTCAGCATCAAGATCTTATAAATCAACTATCTAATGCAAATGAAGAAATTATGAATTTGAGATCTGAAAATGAAAACCTAAGGAATTATCTAATCACTAAAAGACAAATCAATGAAAGCTTAAAAAGTGACTTAAGATCTAAAAGAAAAATCAATGAAAGTGTGGAAAATGACTTGATCACTGAAAATAAAATCAATGAGAGAATGACGAAATCTCAAGTAGATGTGACTCAATTAAATCAGCAAAGTGAACAAAATCTTCATAGACAAAAAGGTAAAGCTGGACTTGGTTACAAGGAAGAAGGTGAAACCTCCAAACAATGTGCCCAAAGGAATCAAATACCTACTTGCAATCACTATGGTAAGCTAGGTCACACATCAAACAAGTGTTGGAGTAATGGAAAAGGTAAATCCAGTGATTGCAGTCAGCATGGTCATAAACCTAATGAATGCAAGGAGAAACCAAAATTTGAAAGCAATTGTCACAAGTGCAAGAAGCATGGTCACAAGGCATTCCAATGTAGATCCAAATCATTCAATTCAGCTAAACAACTTGTTAAAGAAATCTTTGGATGAAATTACAATACCTAGTGCAGATGTCATTATTGTGGAGAATATGGACACACTGGCAAATACTACTCAAGGCATCACTTGAGGAGAAGAGACACAACAGTAAGATGTTATACATGCACTGAACTGGGTCATATAGCTAAAAACTACATGAATATAGGAAGAGTTAAAGATGAAAAGAAAGCTAAAGCTAAAAACATTCGGAACCAAATGAGGCATCAGTGGATTCCAAAATCTACTGCGCAAGATAGCTCAAGTGATGGAAATGTAACTCAAGAAGTGGGTGACTCCATCATTTCCAATTAGATTCATAAAGGATCTGGAGCTGTATCATCAAGCTATATCTAGAGCAGTTTCAAATGCAAGAAAATAAAATGATCAAATCAATATTTTAGATACACAAAGATCAAAGAAAGCATATCTTTTGCCAAGTTGCATCTACTGAGGAAAGTTGGTTATAGACCTTACCAAGCTAGGTCGGGAATAACTAAAATTTTTATTCAATAATCGAGTTGCAAGCTTCTACCGAGCAAGTAAATGACATCCTGTCAAACACTATGTCATCTCAGCTACCTTCATACCAAGCATTTATGGTAGAATTTTTGACAAAAGGGAAAAATTTGATTTAATTCTTCATCACGATTTCAGAGCTAAGAAATTTCTAGTGATTCTCAAGCAAATTCCAAGCGACTTCAAGAAATTTCAAGCAATTTTTTAAAGCAAAAAATTTGCTCAAAATTTTCTTACACTTACTGAGTAGCAATGGCATCTGAAAGCAATAGTGGCACCAAGGCAAAAAGAGGTTCAAAAATGTTGGTAAAGGATACAGAATGGAAAGTGCCCAACTTCAAGATTTTCCCGGCTGTTGCAAAATCACTCGACCCAAATGGAGCTCAATCAAAAATTTCACCTAAAGTACTTATTATCAATGATATTCGTACTCATTTCAAATGTTCTATTCAAGAAATTGGAAACCTAGAGATGGACAATGCCCTAGGAGAAATATGTGTAGAAGGCTCTCTGAAACCCGAATTCATGCATCTTGAAACCAAAGGTTTGACTCATATCTCGAGCATATGCCTAGAAGCTTCCAAACCAAATGGATTAGGTATATTTTGAGTCGGGTGCACAATGGGAAACTATGGTTAGAATAGCCAATGTTGATTACAAAGAAGATGATTCACAAATCACAAGTCTCCCTATGCTTAGCAAGGCAAAAACTACCAAAACCCTAGGTCAAGAGGAGTTACAAAAGAAAACCCTAGCTGAGTGGGATGGTAGAGGTTTAAAGGTCGCCATTGTATCAGATGTCAAACTAAGATTTAGCATTCATGTCATTACCCACAAAATCTTTAGCTCTAGTTGACTGAACAGTGTACCTTGTGAAGCTGTTGATTTGGCCTTTAAAATTGTAAAGAAGAACCTTGAATTTGATCTATTAGAATTATTGTTGAGACAACTAAATAAAAATATGGATAGTATAAGGACCTCTAAGAATAATCCTTGTAAATTCAGCTCCCTATTGATCTATTTATTTTTCTATGTTCAAAAATTCTTTTCATCAAAAGGAACAGTTATATGGAGAAAAGACATTCCAATTTTGTATCAGATAAATGAGTTTGTAGCAGAAACGGGTGAAAATTTTGATAGCATTATGGACAATTATTTTGATGATTTCAAGGAGAGAATGAATAATAGATTCGAGATTCCACCAAAACTAGTTGAAAACTACAGAGATGATGTATGTTTTATGTTTGACTATGATAAGGTATATATTCAGGCAGTTAGACCCCGAGTTGCATGGGTAAAACCTCTTCTTTATGAGGTAAATATTGATGAGACCAGGGATATCATTGAAGCACTAGTGAATGAGCTAGTAGACCCAAGGCAACCAATCTTTGAAACTTATGATGAGGCAATGGCCAGAATTGAGCTTGAAATCAAGCTACCCTAGGCCATAAGCAAAGGCAAGAGAAAGATAGCCAAATTGAAAACTACTACTGGTCCTCTTATGCTTACTGAAGGAAACGATGAAGATGAAGAAGATGAAGAAGAAGAAGAAGGAGAAGAAGAAAAAGAAGAACAAGAATCTGAAGAGGAATAGCCAAAGAAGAAAGGTAAGGTAACTATTACCAAACCTAAGAAAAAGACCACTGTGGTAATCACCCACATTCAAGAAAAGGCTTAAACAACTAGAAGAAGGAGTTGGCATCACAAATTTCAAGGCATTGAAATTTGAACCTAAAATTGATGCTGTAAAAATGTAGATTGAGGAACTGGTACTCAATAAGATAGGTAAATGGAAATACTCCCCAGACCAGCTTTCCTCTTAAATCTCCAAATAACTATTGGAGAGATTGCAACTGAGATGGGAGTCAACCACCCAAACCGTTAAAGACATATATGAACAATCTCTAAAGAATCTCCTACCAAGTCTCACTGGAGTAGACATAAAGGCAGCAATGAAAAACCATGAAGGTAAAATGATGATTAGGTTTCACACATGTTTGATCTTAATTAAAGACATTGAGCATGTTGTAAATGATGCAACAAACATGTGGAAGAACATCTATCATCTGCAAAAGCCCAGTGAAGATCCAGTTGAGATCAAGGATGATGATAGCAGTGATGATGATCATTTTGAAAGCACTCCATCCATCACAGTTCCTCCAGGAGAGCTACATGCACTTATGGAAGA
This sequence comes from Cupressus sempervirens, assembly GCA_028749045.1. NCBI lineage: Eukaryota > Viridiplantae > Streptophyta > Pinopsida > Cupressales > Cupressaceae > Cupressus > Cupressus sempervirens. The sequence continues at coordinate 42,124,717 of CM053789.1, forward strand.
AAAAGTGGAAGAAGACAAGGAGGAAGAAGAAAATGAGGAAGAAGAAGATCTAGTTAAAATTGTAGCAGAAGTGATTGCATCCCTTCCACACTCTCTACCAAAAACTGTTACATCCACTATGGAGACAACTTCTACAAGTGAGATTGTGAGCACAATTGCCACATCAATTGCTCAATCTTCACCAGCCACCTCCCAGCTCTAGGTATCTGAAACAGAGGTGCCAAGCACTTCATCTACCAAGCTGTCTATCACTTCTTCAGCTACTGAGCCAGCCTCCTGAACTCCTTCATCAACAAGTGTACCAATAAGTTCCACATTTTTTTTTCATCAATTTCAACAAGTTATATAGTTTTGTTTCCAGTAGCATCAACTATATCCACTTCCACTCCAATTAGTTTAGATACTGCTATATCGAGTGTATCATCATTTTTGGGAAGTATTCTAGTTTTTGATCTAGATAATACTTCTATTGGCATCCAATCCTCAAGTCCTATCCCAATTTTTACTGCTAGCCCTTCCATCTCCACTACTGTTTCTATTCCTAAGGTCAAACCAATCATCACAGAAGTCAAACAAAAGCATCCATTAAGACTTCTGATCACTAGAAAGGAAATTCCAAAAGATATTGACTTAGACATAGAGATAGTAATTCCAAAGATCGACTATGAAAATGCTACCATTGAAGAGATGAGGTTTGCTAGTCAACTAATAGAAAAGAAAGCTATGCAGAAGCAGTTAAGGTCTGAAAGGGATATGGAATACAGAATAATTGAGAATGCCAAGAATATAATTACAGATGCTATAGTTGTTGAAGTAGATTCTACTCAACACATTTTGATTCAGTTAGAAGAGGTTGTACAAAAATTCAATGAGGATTCTTTTGGACAAGAAAAACTTATTGAGAAAGCTTAAAAGAAATTTGATAATAAGGTGCTAGAGCACATTGCTCAAAAGATAGCAATAAAGCAAGTTGAATTGTCAACATTTTGGGTAACTTTGAAAATTCTTTTAATAATGCAACATCACTTTTTGCTAAACTTTGTGATGTTTATAGCTTCACCAAAGAAATAAAAGATAAGTTAAATAAGATTGACATTGATATGCAATCAAGTACCTCCAAGCTAAAGGTGGATTCCTCCTCTACAACCTCCCATCACACCAAGATCAAATATTCGACAGATGTTCAGGAAAAATTATTGAGAGAGGAGGCAAGGATCTAGTCCACACTCATAGACATCTAGAATATGATCTTTCATATCATGGACACAATGAAAAAACATCTTGTACATTGCAAAACATTGATCCAAGTTCAGAACTTCTCAGTGGTTGATCACTTAATTTAATTATCAGCAGAAGTTCAAATTGCCCTCTCCACCTATCAAATTTTGCAACAGACATGAGATAGTACTTTTGCAACCATTCTTAAGGTACATCAAGAATTTTGATCTCATTTTGGTGTAGCTATATAAATTGTATATATGCAGTCCTTTGGCATTATTGTCAAAAAAGGGGAGAGATTCAGAGGATAGTCATCACTATAAGTGATAGGGGGAGTTAGCACACAATAAAGATTGCATGTCTACATAAGTATATTTGTATATATAGCAGTTCTACAAAGATCAATTTTGAGAAACCAAAATTCATTCAGTTAAGATGTGTACATATATTTTGGCCTATAAGTGTTTTATCACTAATGCCAAAGGGAGAGATTGTTGGCATTAAGTTATTATTGCCATTAGTGACAACACTTATCTGTATCAGTATAGCTACTAAGCTCATCACTCAATCTACGATGTATACCGAGTATTCAATGGTTACCTTGTACACTCATCACTGAAGCAATTTACACTGAGCTTCACAGTTCACACCGAGCATTCAAGTGTTAACCGAATTGAGTATAGCTACCAAGTGAATATGTAAACTAGCAGTGTATACTGAGTGATGGAAGCACAGTGCCTACCGAGTGATGAAAGCATAGTTCCTACCGAGTGATGAAAGCATAGTGCCTATCGAGTGATGGAAGCATAATGTCTACCAAGTGATGAAAGCATAATGCCTACCAAGTGATAAAAGCACAGTGCCTATCGAGTGATGCAAGCACAGTGTTTACCGAGTGAAAGCAAAGTAAACGAAGGATTCAATTTTTATTGAATGATACTATATCGATCGAGTCTCCAATGGTTACCGAGTTCAGAACTATGCCAGGTGATTAGTATGGATTGAGCCTTCACTTCTACCGAGTGCATGATGATGCCGAGTAATGCAGTGGATGCCAAGTATCAGAATGTCACCGAGTCAGTTCAATGAACCTGAGTTATTTACTGTTTGGCTAACTCAATAATATTTTGTTCACTTATGTTTTAGCCGAACTTGCAATTGTAATGATTGGAATGGTATATATGTAATGTATTATATCATTTACAATAAGAGAAAGAATGTAATGTGAAGAAAAGTATCAAAAGAGGCATGTAATGTTTTGAGAAGAATGAGAGAGAATCAACAGAAGAGCAAAGTATTCAACAAGGTCTACAAGGAGCAATAATGATTCATCAGTCACAAAAGGTGATATATACTTCAAAGATCTAATTAGAAAATCAAGTTTGAAAGTAGATCTACTATTTCATCCTAATAGGTGAATCAATTTTGTAAATCCTTTAATAGGGTAGACTTAACAGTCTTTGTATAAATCTCCTAATAGAGTGCATATTTAAGTGTATGTTTGTAAATCCTCTAACAAGGTGAACCTAGTAGTCCTTTATGCTCCTAATAGGGTAGATCACCAGAAGTGGTCAATGTAAGCCTTGACAGGGAAACTTCATACTGCAGTAACAAAGTTTTGTGGGTATCATCCCTACCCCAGCTTTACTTTCTATTTGGAAGGTTTCTGGGTCACCAAATCACTGTGTATGTGTTATGGATGTTTTATTTCTCATATATGCAGTAAATTAGATAAGTACATGATGAATGGTTAAAGTGCTAAATTGATTAAAGTTTTGAAGTTACTGATTCACCCCTCCCCTCTCAGTAACCTATCATATCTTGAATATTTCCAACACAATTCAGGTGCAATTATTTTTGAAATTGGGTAGAATTTCCTAAATTTTCCAGTGGTGGTGTTGTTTTCTGATTTTGGTGCATAGATTTTGCAAAAATTACATTTTTTGGCGACTATACCTACATAATCTTGCATTTTGCAATTTTAGAAGCTCTGTACAGGCACATCTGGTCAATTTTTCAGGTTCTATTTTTTTGAAAGTGTGTATTTTTTTGTCTGCATTCCAGATTTGAAGTCAGATTCTAGGGTTGTGTGGACCAATTTCTCACTTTTAAAATTAGGCCTTTTTCGACATTGTAAGCTTTGATTCTTTTCAGAATTGTTGTAAAACTAAGGTATAGTGCTTAAGTGACATATTTTAGCCTTATAAGGCAGTTGTAAAAGCAAAATCAAAAAGTCCACTTTGTTCATTTTGACAAGTGGCCCATTTTAAATGCACTACTTAGTGCCAACACCATCTTTTTTGGGGGGTGTCTTTTGATTGAGTGAAAAGGGGGGGTATGTACTATGTTTTTTTGTATCTCTCTATTGTGCTCTTTTCATTTTTGCATCATGGGTTTTAAATGTCCTCCTCTAACTTCACGCAACTATTCTACATGAAAAGATATTTCATGGGGTAGATTAATGGAAAAAGGATATAGTCTTTATGTTGATGGTACAATCACCAAACCTACTAATGCTAAAGAACTCATTGATTGGCAAAGACAAGACCAACAGGCTTTAGGTGTTATTAGGAGTTGTGTACATGGGGATCTTCTCTTTCACATTAAAAATTGTTTAGAATCTAAAGAAGCTTGGAATAAACTTGAATAGTTGTATGGTAAACTGGATGAAGAAAAGGGATTTTAGATTGAGGATGATCTACTTCTCTTGGATCCTAAGAATTATGACACAATTCAAGATTATATCATTAAAGTCAATGAGTATAGGGCACTTCTTAAAGATTGTGGAAAACTCATAAAGGATGACAAGTTGATTCATCACATCCTGAAGAAGCTACCTTCTAAGCACGCCAACTTTGTTTCGAGTTTTAATACTCATAGGTTGACCATGGGATCAGCTTACCAGAAGCATTTCTTTGATGGATTTGCAGACATGTTGATTGTTGAACAATCTCACTTGGTGGATTTTGGACTTCTCAAGTCATCTAAGACCAAAGCCTTGATAGCTAGTGATGATCACAAATCTAGTAAAGGGAGGAAAAGCAACAACAAAAAGAAGCAGTGGAAGAAGAAAACACAATCTAAGACACAACAATCCTCCTCTCAACAAGGAAGTTCTTCTTCAAACAAGAAGGGAAGTAATGAAAAGAAGGAAAAAATCTTTTGTGCATACTGCAAAAAGCTAAATCATGACGAGCATCATTGAAAGAAAAAAAGAATCGATGAGTTAGAAAATCTACTCAAGAAGAACAAGATTCAAGTGCCAGATACTTCCAAGGATTCAACTCCAACCTCTTCAAATGGTAAAGTTCAAGCACTTATGGCAAACACAATTTTTTTGGAATGGATACTTAACTCACGTGCCTCTTACCATATGGGTTCTTCAGAGGAAGACTTTTCTTCATTGAAGCAATCAAAGGTGCCACACATCTTCGTGGGAGATGATGCTAAAATGGAAGTTGAAGGGAAAAGACATGTGGAAATTGAAAATGGGGAGTTCAAGGATGTTCTATACATTCCAAATCTAAGCTTCAATCTCCTATCAGTTTACCAAATCACTCACCATGGAGATGGTCATAAGGTTAAGTTCCTTCCAAATTTAGTGATGGTGCAAATTTTGAAAGATGATTCATTAGTTGCAGTGGGGAAGGTCAATGATGACAAGAGGTTATACTCCTTCTCCCACTTTGTGCCTAAGAGTTCTTCCCAAGCCTTGTTAACTCACTCTACTTCAAACAACAACTTATGGCATGAGCAATTTGGTCACCTTGACTTCCACTCTCTTTAGCAACTTTGCTCTAAATATATGGTCAAAGGTCTACCTAATATCAGCTTTTCTACGAGAGAGTGTTCATCTTGTTCAGTGGATATGAATCTCAAGGAGAAGTATAATAAAGGGAAGTCTTCTCGAGCTCTAGTTGTTCTTTAGCTAGTTCACATGGTATTAGCAGGACCCTTTGTAGTGACTTTAGTCATCCAAGGCCACTACATACTCACATTTTTTGATGACTTTTCGAGATTCACTTGGGTCTTCTTCCTTCATCATAAGAATGAAGTGGTTCATAAGCTTCAAGATTTCAAGACTTGTGTTGAACACAAGTTAAGGAAAGCCATCAAAGTACTAAGGGTGGACAATGAGAACATATATGTAGATAGAAGACTTAAGAACTTTTGCAAAATTGAGGGGATTGATCTTCAAAACTCACCCGCATTTAGTCTGCATAAGATAGATGTTGCAACAATGAGGATTAGGACTCTCAATACCATGGCAAGTTGCATGATAAAGGCCATGTCTCTTGATCCTACACTTAAAGTTGAAGCCATTATCAGTGCTACTCACATACTTAATAGGTCTCCTCATCCAACCTTAGATGGCAAGACTCCTCTTGAGGAATGGTGCGGTAGAAAACCAGTTGTGAGTCACTTCAGAGTCTTTGGTTGTCCAGCATGGGCAAACCTTTCTTCCAAGAGTTGCAAGGCACCAGCACCTAGGCCTTGTACCTTCATCAGTTATGAAGACAATGCGAAGGCTTACAGACTTATGGATCCAGAGACACATGAGATTTTTGTGGAGAAGGATGTTCATTTTAATGAAAGTTCAACAAGCTTGTCCTCTACTCCTCTCCACACATCATAGATAGTGGAAACTGATTGTGACACCAGCAATAGTGCTCCAACAGGTTTAGACATGTGGGGTTCTATTGATAGTTGTAGTGAGAGGTCACATCAGTCCAATCCACATGCTTACATTGCCATAGTGAAAGGTCCAACCCATCATGGTACATCTCGTCTTCTAGCTCTAGGTTCAGTTGACTTGGGAGATAGACTTGAGGACTTACATCTTCTCATTGATGATGATTCTTCTATAGTTGTTGTGAGGGCTCACTCTAACCCTCATGTCCATTCTCTACATGATCAATCTACTTAGGTTGGCATGCTTGTGGATCCTTATGAACAAAAATTAGTGGAGGTCTCTTTGTCAGTTGAGGACACAGATGGTTCAGTGGAACAGGTTCTATAGACAACCTTTCCCAATCTATATTCATTCTTTTCAGCATAGTTGGAAGGGGTAAACATCAACATTAGTACAGGGATACTTGAGTAAGTTTCAGGGCTGACATACATCTTTAGGAGTGTACCTTTGCCTTTTTTTCTTCCCAAGGGGAGGAACACCATTCTGCATTCTTGGACCAGCTTCTTCATCAAAGAGGCTTTCACTTATCTGTACTCTTCTTTTTGGGGGGGAGCCTATTTTTTCTCTCTTCCTTCTTTCATTTTCTTATGTATATACTGGATGTATGTCATAATGGGGCGGGGGGGGGGGTCTTGATTACTCCATCCATCGATGCATCCATATTTATCTCTCTTTTTTGGGGAGGGTTTTTCCCATGAGGTTTTCCCTCTTTCCTCGCTTTATTGGAGATTTGCATCTTCATTATGTACATGGGTACCTTATATGGCCTAGTGGCCGGGACCCATTATGCATTTTCATCCTAGTTCATAAGCTTAAGGGCATTCCCCTAAGTTTCACTTAAGGAGGGGTGTTGGTGTAAATAAGTATTTACTTATTACACTTACTTAAGTTTACTTAGGTTAATGCATTATTTAATTATTTTTTATTATTGTATTATTTTTATTTGTGAGACACTTAGGAGTTTGTGCACTTTTTTGGGTTATCATGTAGACAATACAAGAGTACGCAACTCTATTTAAGAACATGGTGTCTGCAACACTATTTTGCATGTCATAGCCTTGTAGGCTTAGTCTCACATCATCGCACATACTTTCATGCTTAATGGAGGATAACCCATATCTAGTGGACATGTGCTTGGTTGTATGGCACATCATGGTGTTGATTATGAGGCATTCTAGATGTATCTCAAAGGCCTTTATATATAGGCACTCCTAGTGTATGTTTACATTGCATGAATTATGGCATATTGAATACATTATCATTCTGATCATACTCTCTCTCTCTTTGGTCTACTGTGTGCTTGTGTTTGAGTTGTTAGTTCCTGGGTGAATTTTTCCCTTAGGAAAATTCTTACAAGCTCTAACATTAAAACACAAAGAAACAACCCTATTTAGAATTTAGGGACCTTTCTCAAACCATATACTTTTTTAAAAATATTCCTAATTTGTGCCCAAAATGATTTTTCCTGAAAAATAAAGAAAAAATTATAAAAAATATGAAATACCTTAGAAAAATCTAAATTTTTAAGCAAAGCTTCCCTGATAGTTCTCCAACCTACAAAAATAATTTAGACTAATTTATGAAGCCATTTGGGATATATGATCATATCGTTAAGTTGTAGGATTTTTTGCCTCCAAATGAATCTGTGCAAGGGGTTAGCTCCAAAAATAGCCAAAACTAGCATGTAAAGTTGGGTTACCTCATGATGGGTGTCAAAAAATGTGTGCTAAAATGTTAACACAATTCTATGAGTCATTATAACAAATATTTCTCAAGAATGAGATCTCAAATGGAAACTTATAGCTCTCTATTCATGGAGTGTAGGGGTTTGTAATGGAGGCCTTCATTTTGACATAACCTGTGCCCATGCAAGTACACCATAAAAGGAGAGATTCAAAGATCAAAAAATGCATGAAAATGAATATGAAAGCTAATCTAAATGACAACAATGCAAAGATATGCAATAATAGAAATCTAATCTATAAAATGAAATAACAATGCAAGATTAATTTATGAAGCAAATATGACTTTAAGCTAATATGAAAATGCAAGGATGACGCATGATGATGGAAGCCATGGATGCATGAGAGAAGAAGACAAGAAGAGAGAGGTTACAATGAAGCTCCAATGTCCAAACCCTAAGGCTCAAACTCCTTCAAAATTGCTCTCTAAACCTACAACATAACAATACTGTAGCTATTAGAATTCTTTAGAATAACTGAGAGGTGGGGGGGGTGTGAATCAGTTATTCAAGGTCCAAATGCCCTATTAATACTTTTTACTACTTTTAATGAATCCATACACTTTTCATCCATCCAAACTTAAATCAATCATATTAGCAAGTTACAGTAAATCAACATGCAAAGATAAAACATGCAAGATGAACACATGACACAATGATTTACGTGGAAACCCAATTTGGAAAAAACCACCAGTAACATGCTACTTTATTCTCACTCTTCTGAAGTGATGCCCTATTAAAAGCCTACCTTGTTAAAGCCTTACAACACACTGTTAAATGTGACCTTGTTAGAAGATTTCACCAAACTGTTAGGAATGGGCCTTTTTAAAGGACTTTAGAACATTCACTTAGAATGTCACCCTGTTAAAGGATTTATCTCATGGCTATCAAAACAACCTAAGTCCATAGGATTTAAACTAACTGTTATAGTTGCTAAAAAGTAACAATAGTGGCCTTTTGATCTGATATAACTTACAACATACTTTGCAAATTTCAGATCACACTTTCAGTTGAATCATTATGCTTGGCTTCAATCACTTCAGCTCTGACTACTTGTCTTCTTCTCAAGCTTTGTCTCTTTGTATCTTCTTACTCATCATGCCAATGCATCCATATCGAGGGTCTTCTTATTTGAAACAGAATCACTATGCTCTCTTTCCTCCTTAGCACCTCCTTCAGCATTTCATGCTTTCATGCTTGACTGCCTCTCTCATAATTTTTTTTATTAACTTATGACTCCTTAAATAGAAATCTGATTTTTCTTTGCCGCTCAATCTTTCTTCTCCAATTTTAGGGTTTCAAATGGATTAGGTAGGATACAATGTATCTACCTCATATCTTGTTCTTATCTTTGAACTTCGTCAGTTGTGTCCTTAAAAATGTTCTACGTGATGTTTTGTGCCACCAGCTCATCATTCTTATCTTCGTTTTAATTCACAAACTTCTAGATAACAATCTTGTCAGCTTAGATCTGGCGAATTTTCAATTTTCAAAATAATGCAGCAACTCGGCATTATTGTTTTACTAGTGCTCAGCATCTCTGTGTTACTCGGCACTATTGGTTTTACTGGTGCTCGACATCTCTGTGTTACTCAGCACTATTGGTTTTACTAGTGCTCGGCATCTCTGTGTTACTTGACACTATTGGTTTTACTGGTGCTCAGCATCTCTGTGTTACTCGGCACCTATATTTTCTCAACACATACTAGCTTACTCGGCTCCTTCTTTCTAATGAACTTAGTTGGGCTTTACTAAAGACTTAGCTAAAGCCTTACATCTTTGATATGTTTCAGTGTGCCCACTCTCTGTATCTTATTGTATCAAATACACTTTTTCATCAATGGCTTAGCTGATCCTTGTACTTCATTACAACATCATAACTTCAACCTTTCTCTAGGTTTTCTAGTTACATCTTATTGATTGCCTCCTCCTTGACAATCAACTAATTGATAGTATTTGGATCACTAAAGAAATTGTCATTCCTTGAAGTAGCAAGTTTCACATCAATGACAAAATAATGATTGAGAACATTCTTTACCGGTTCCATATATCATTCCAAAAACTTTTCTTATGATCATTTCAATCATTTCCAACAATCTCCCTCTTTGGCATTGATGGCAAACCAAACTAATCAATTAATCAACTTAGTTACCACCAAGATTGTATACATTGTCTGCTACATTTGTTTGTTGCTCTATCTTTACTACTGATCTCATATATCTCCCTCTTTCCTGCATTGATCAAGTTTCACATTTCTCCCTCTTTGACATAAATGCCAAAGATGTAGCATCTTTATCACGTAAGTTTTGCATTCTTGATGTTTTCTCCCTCTGTCACCATGCTTGTGACTGATTTGGAGTTTCTGCTCCTGTTGTCATCCTCTACATCAATATGTTAATATTTCAATGATTTATTTTTGTTGATGCAGGGTAGCATCCTTGTTGCTTTACACTGCTTGTGTTAGGGGTATTACCCCTAACTTGCCTCTAAGATATTCATAAGCATCCTTGGGCAATGGTTTGGTGAAGATATCTGCAGTTTGTTCCTTTGTGTGAATGTATTCCAACTTCAGTTGTTTATCTTCTACCAATTCTTTGACATAATGATACTTTATTGCGATATGCTTGGTTTTTGCATGCATCACTAGATTTTTGGATATGTTTATAGCACTTGTGTTATCACAATATAGTGTCACGGGTTTTGCTACCTCTTCTTTCATTCCTTTCAATAGATGTGTGAGCCACACAATTTTTGTGCAATTGAGTGCAGCTGCTACATATTCTGTCTCTGCAGTGGACTGGGATGTGCATGTTTGTTTCTTGCTAGTCCAGGTAACTAGCCTTTTGCCTAGAAATAGTGCACCTCCACTTCTGCTTTTTCTATCATCAACATTACCTTCCCAGTTTGTATTTTTATATGCATTGAGCTCAAATTTTCCATTTTTTTTTGTAGTATAGAACAAAGTTATCAGTTCCTTTAAGATATCTCATTATTCTTTTCACTACTATGAAATGATTTTCTTTGGGATTAGCAGAGAATCTGGATACTATTCCAACTGCTAATGCTATGTCTGGTCTACTATGTACAACATATTGTAATTTTCCAATCATGGATCTATACATTGTTTGATTGACTTTAGCTGATTCATCATTTTTGGACAATTTATTTCCTATTGTCATTGGTGTGCTGACCGGTTTGGATTCCTCCAATTCAAACGTTTTAAGAATCTCTTTGATGTACTTTGATTGTGTAATAAATATACCATGTTTGAGTTGATGTACTTGCAATCCAACAAAGAATTTGATTTCTCCAAACATAGACATCTCAAATTCATGTTTCATTTTATCAGCAAAGCATTTGCAAAGTACTTCCTTTCCACCAAACACTATGTTATCCACAAAGATTTCAGATACAATAATGTCTTTACCTTCTTCTGCTTTGATGTACATGTTGTTGTTATCATCAGTTCTTTCAAATCCAATTTGCACTAGATACTTGTGAAGTCTCTCATACCATGCTCTAGGTGCTTGTTTCAAACCATAGAGTGCTTTATGTAGTTTACACACCTTATCCCTAATGTTTTCATTAACAAATGCTTCTGGTTGTTCAATGTAGACTTCTTCTTCTAGTATGCCATTTAAGAAATCAGATTTTACATCCATCTGATAGACTTTAAAATCTTTGTAGGCAGCATATGCAAGTAAAGTTCTTACTCCTTCCATTCTAGCAATAGGGGAAAATGTTTCCCCATAGTCTAGTCCTTCTTCTTGAGCATAACCCTTGCATACTAGTCTAGCTTTGTTTCTAGTAATCTCACCATTCTCATCTAGCTTGTTTCTGAATACCCACTTGGTGCCAATCACATTCTTGTCAGTTGGTCTAGGAACCAAACTCCAGGTTTTGTTCTTCTTTATTTGGTCAATCTCTTCTTCCATAGCTTTATACTAGTCATCATCTTGTAATGCACCATATACTGTCTTGGGTTCAGATTTGCTGATCAGACATGATTCATGTCTTAGTCTGTTCCTTGTCATTGGTCTTGCATCTTTGTCACCAATTATCTGTTCAGCAAGGTGATGTCTATTTACATATTTGGATAATCTTGGCTTTGTCCTTGTTTCCATTTTTGATCTTTCAGATTCAGGATCACTATGCACTTCGTTGTTAGGTTGTTCTTCATCATGTGTACTGTCTTCAGAATCAGTTTGTGCATTTTCTTCATTCTGCAACTCAGCTTCTGAATGCAACTCAACATTCACTGGTTGAGACTCGACTGAGACTAATACTTGTTGTTGAGTTTCAATTTGATTGACATCATCCTCATCAATAGTCATTCCTTCATAAGAATACACAAAAGTTCTGTACTCTTCCATTTTCTTCGGTACTTCAGCTTGGACTTCTATGTGCTCATCAAAATTTACATTTGCACTTTCCACAATTTTTTTAGTGTTAATATTCAAACACTTATATGCCTTACTTCCAGTGGAGTAACCAAGAAATATGCCTTCATCACTTTTGCATCAAATTTTCCATTTCTAGCATCTTTAAGAATAAAGCATTTGCAACCAAATACTTTGAAATGTTTTACATTGGGTGAGTGACCATACCATAATTCAAAAGGTGTTGTGTACCTTTCTTGACTTTTACTTGGTTTAGTGTATGAACTGCTACACTTATAGCTTCTCTCTAGTATTTTAGGGCAACAGTTTTCCATCATTAGTGTTTTGGCACAATCAATCACAGATCTGTTTCTTCTTTCAACAATTCCATTCTATGGGGGAGTTCTAGGAGATGACATTTGTCTTTTGATTCCTTTATCATTACAGAATATCTTGAATTCATATGATGTGAATTCACCACCTCTATCTGATCTTAGGCATTTCAAGCTTTTTCCTATTTTCTTTTCAACTCTAGCCACATACCACTTAAACATTTGAAAAGCATCAGATTTTTGTTTTAAGAACATAACAGTCATCATCTTGGAATATTCATCAACAAATAACATTATGTATTTATCTCCTCTATAGCTTTGTACTTCCATTGGACCACATAAGTCAGTATGAACTAATTCAAGTACTTCTTTAGATGTATAGTTTTTGCTTTTGAAGCTTGACTTTGTCATCTTTCCTAGCTGACATTGTTTGCACATGATATTATCAAGCTTTTTCAATTTTGGTAAACCTTTGACTTTCTTCATTTTACTGATGTTGACCAGATTGTCAAAGTTGACATAACATAATCTTCTATGCCACAACCATTCCTCATCAAATTTTGCAATAAAACAAGAAACATCATCTATATCAAGGTAAAACAAATTACTCCTTGTTTGATCTCATTTTCCTATCAATTTACCATCAGTATCATAGATTTTTGCAGTTTTGTTTCCAAATTCTACTTTGCATCCTATATTGCCTAACTGTGAGACACTCAGCAAATTGTAGTTTAATCCTTCAACATAGTATGCATTATCACATGGAATTTGTTTTGTGAGCTTAATAGAACCTTTTCCTTTGATTTGACATGGAGCATCATTACCAAATCTAACATTATTTCCATCATACTAAGTAAAGTTAACAAACTTACTTTTGTCTCCTGTCATGTGATGTGAGAATCCACTGTCCATGATCCATCTGTCATTCTTGTTCATACATGTTACCAGTGCTATGGGCTTTTCTTCATCAGATTGATCCTTCATGGCTACATAAACAACTTCATCATCATTGTCATCAGAATTTTCTTCAACAATGTAACATTTCTTACCTTTTTCTTTGTAATCTCTCTTGTCATCATCTCTTCTAAATTTGTTTTTGTTGTCTTCCTTGTAATCCTTTTTCTGTGTACACCTGACAGCAATATGACCTACTTCATTGCAATTGAAACAAATGATAGGCATTTTACCTTTGAATTTTCCTTTACCCCTATGAAATCTTCTAGCAAGCAATGCTTCCAATTCTTCCACATCTTTCTCATCAGTGCTACTGTCACTGGATACATACTTCATTTTTCTTCCTTTCTTTGATTTCACCTATTCAACATCTTTTAGTGATAACTTGGCCTTAAAAGCAGACTCAACATTCTCTGGTCTGTAGTTGTCAAAATTAGATAACTCAAATGCAATGAGTCTACCTATTATACCTTCAAAACTTAGATTATTTCTTGGTATACATCTTAGCTCTTGTATTGCTGATACTCTAATAGCATAGATAGGGAGAAAGTTTTTTAAGAACTTACTATTAACGGTATCTTCATCTAATTGACCACTCGAGCATCTTATTGCAATTGCCACTTCCTTTATTCTTGCACCATATTGAGCAGTGTTCTCATTTTCCTCCATTTTTATATTATCAAACTTTCCTCTGAGACTTTCTCTTTTTGCTCTTTGTACATTTTGATCTCCTCCATAGATGTTTGATAGGGATTTCCACATTTTGAATGCAGTGTCACATCCTTTGATATCATCAAATTCAGCATAGTTGAGTGCAGAGGCAATTTCCAACATTGTCTAATTGTGTTCTTGCTTGTTTTTCATGTCTTCTGCAGTAGGAGCAACTGTTGGATCTACATGCTCAGTAACAATTGAATTTTGGGCATAATCTCTATGGATCCAAGATGTAGCTTCATCAAGCTTTTCCATCCAACAAATTTGTCTTTGTTGAACTTGGGAACTTCTCTCTTTGGCATTTTGATCTTTTCTACTTATAGTCCCTTTAAACTGAATCAACAGTCTCGCTCTGATACCAATTGTTAGAATTCTTTAGAATAATTGAGAGGGGTGGGGAGTGAATCAATTATTCAAGGTCCGAATGCCCTATTAATACTTTTTACTACTTTTAATGAATTCATACACTTTTCATCCATCCAAACTTAAATCAATCATATTAGCAAGTTACAATAAATCAACATGCAAGATCAACACATGACACAATGATTTACGTTGAAACTCAATTTAAGAAAAACCACCAGTAACATGCTACTTGATTCTCACTCTTCTGAAGTGATGCCCTATTAAAAGCCTGCCCTGTTAAAGGCTTACAACACACTGTTAAATGTGACCTTGTTAGAGGATTTCACAAAACTGTTAGGAATGGGCATTTTTAAAGGACTTTAGAACATTCACTTGGAATGTCACCCTGTTAAAGGATTTATCTCATGGCTATCAAACCAACCTAAGTCTATAGGCTTTAAACTAACTGTTACAATTGCTAGAAAGTAATAATAGTGGCCTTTTGATCTGATATAACTTACAACATACTTTGCAAATTTCAGATCACACTTTCAGTTCAATCATTATGCTTGGCTTCAATCACTTTAGCTCTGACTTCTTTTCTTCTTCTCAAGCTTCGTCTCCTTGTATCTTCTTACTCATCATGCCAATGCATCCATATCGAGGGTCTTCTTACTTGAAATAGAATCACTATGCTCTCTTTCCTCCTTAGCACCTCCTTCAGCATTTCATGCTTTCATGCTTGACTGCCTCTCTCATAATTTTTTTTATTAACTTATGACTCCTTAAATAGAAATCTGATTTTCCTTTGTCTCTCAATCTTCCTTCTCCAATTTTAGGGTTTCAAATGGATTAGGTAGGATACAATGTATCTACCTCATATCTTGTTCTTATCTTCAAACTTCGTCAGTTGTGTCCTTAAAAATGTTCTACGTGATCTTTTGTGCCACTAGCTCATCATTCTTATCTTCATTTTAATTTACAATCTTCTAGATAACAATCTTGTCGGCTTAGATCTGGTGAATTTTCAATTTCCAAAATAATGTAGCAACTCAGCATTATTGTTTTTGGTGGTCCTCGAAATCTCTATGTTACTCGGCGCTATTGGTTTTACTGGTGCTCGACATCTCTATGTTACTCGCACTATTGGTTTTACTAGTGCTCGACACCTTTGTGTTACTCAACACTATTGGTTTTACTAGTGCTCAGCATCTCTGTGTTACTCGGGACCTATATCTACTCGGCACATACTAGCTTGCTCGGCTCCTTCTTTCTAATGAACTTAGTTGGGCTTTACTAAAGACTTAGCTAAAGCCTTAAATCTTTGATATGTTTCAGTGTGCCCACTCTCTGTATCTTATTGTATCAAATACACTTTTTCATCAATAGCTTAGCTGATCCTTGTACTTCATTACAACATCATAACTTCAACCTTTCTCTAGGTTTTCTAGTTACATCTTATTGATTTCCTCCTCCTTGACAATCAACTAATTGATAGTATTTGGATCACTAAAGCAATTGTCATTCCTGCAAGTAGCATGTTTGACAGCAATGACAAAACAATAATTGAGAACATTCTTTACCAGTTCCATATATCATTCCAACAACTTTCCTTATGATCACTTCAATCATTTCCAACAATAGCAACTAACATCTATCTAAATAAGAAGGAGGGGGCTCCTTATAAAACAAACTATTGAAAGGAATGCACCCTCAAGAGAAATGTGGGATAAATCCATAAAAGGAGAAGTAAGAGGAAAAAGCTCAACACTTAAAGATATGTGCAAAGAAAAAGGAATCTTTATTTGGATTATTTGTTTCTTTTTAAATAAAAAATAGAGCTTTAAGTGGGGATTTATTTATTTAATTAAAAGAGAGATTTTGTTTTAATTAAATAAGATAAGATTATTTAATTAAAAGTGAGATTTTAGTTAAATAAGATAAAATTATTTAGTTAAAAGAGATTTTTTAAAATTAAATAAGATAAGATTATTTGATAAAAAGAAAGATTTTAATTAAATATAATAAGATTGTTTAATAAAAAAGAGAGATTTTCTTTTAATTAAATAAGATAAGATTATTTAATAAAAAGAGAGATTTTAATTAAATAAAAGTTATTTATTTACTTAACATGGATGTTTTCTTTTGATTAAATAAGATTGTGGACGAAATGATCAAACCTTAAGAAATATTGAAATAATTAAATTAATTGTAATTTGATCAAGGAAAATGATTTGAATTGATTCAATAAAATATTGCAATGCATTGACTAATCAAAAATAAATAAAAAGTATTGCAATGTATTGATTCAAGAAATTGATGAATTGAGGAATTGGGGTGCATAGTCTAGGTGACCATTTTAGGATGCATACAATGCATAAGTTTCTAAACATGCACATCATGCTTGGACTAATGTTAGGTGCATCATGGATTTCATCATTGAGTACTTCAATATGCAAGATGTATAGGTGACATTACTACATCTTTTCCCCAAATGTCTAAGGGATTACAAAAGGAGACTAAAAGAAATTAAAGAATGCCTAGATATATTGTATACAAATATGTAGACAAAATATGTTTTACAATATGGTAGAAATGGATGCAACTTGCATGGAACCAATATAACCTAGAGAGATATTCATCCATCCTATGGGCTATGAGGTTGACAAAGAGGTAGTTGAAGGATATGCATATGTGATGCTTGCACCTAGAGAAAAATAGTGTGAAAGGTTGGCCACTTACCAAGAAAAAATTGGCCAAGTAGGAGAACAAAAATATAAGGGCACAAGGAAGAAAAAGAAGGAGAAGATAGTTGAGATAATTTCTATACAAGAAGGAATAATAAAGAGAGATGCAAAATAATAGCTCTGTTACTTCTTCCCACTCTTGGCTTCATTCCCAATTCCATGCCCTCTCAGTCTTCAGGGGGATGGTCCCCCCGACCTCCCAGTGGAGCTAGCTCCTATGTGTCTAAATCTGGAATAGGTTTTGTTTGCTAAGTATCAAAATGATTAGAACTTGTACCAAGATGATTTTCCCTTGATAAAATCATGCACTATCCCTAATGACTATTCATGCTTGGGCCTCAAACCCCTCATTGGTCCCCCATTGATATCTATAGTGGTAGTGACCCCAAAATCAAATTGGTTAGGAGTTGTTGTCAAATCTAGGATTCCTATGGACTCTGGTAAGAAACCCATGATCTTTCCAAGGGCCATTAATCTTGTAATTTAACTATCAAAATTAGTAGTCAAATAAATTTCCTTGGGTTTTACCCTATTCCTTGTTGGTATGTTTGTCTCATTCTAACCTATGATGGATATGGTGAGGAAATGGTGCTTAATGAGGTGAAAACTAGCATCCATCTCTGGGATGGCTAGCTCCCTATTCCTATTCAGTTTCACTACTAAAAAGGAATATGATTCAGTAATGGCAAGATTCCAAAACTTTGGTAAACACCTGTTGTTGATGGCAATATGGAAATTGAGGTTTAACCAAGAGATTGACCTCTATAAATATGCTTCTATATGGATAAGATTACCTAGTCTTCCTTTGGAGTTTTGGGATGAGTGTGTGTTCAGATGGATAGGTAACTTTTTTGGATAGTTCATAAAAATGGATATTATGACTAGCTCAAGAACTAAACTAGGCTTTCCTAGGTTTTGTGTCAATTTAGGAATGGACAAACCCTTATCGACCATGGTTGATCTAAAATCTAAATGAGGCACTTGGTCACAACTGATAGTCTATGAGAATGTTGCTCCCTTTTTCCAAAAGTGCAACATGTTTGGATGTTTTTTTCTCAATTTTTTGAAGGGTGAGAAACTCAAAGACAAAGTTTCCTCACTAAATGTGGTGGTGGTTGAAAGATTGAAAACTATTGAGATGGTTGAAAAGGCCAAACACCAAGAGAATAAGGAACCAATAAGTCTGAATGAAACTTGTGTGGAGGACTTCTAGGATCTATAAGAAACCCCTAGAAAAAATGGTGAGAAGGTTAGAACCCCTATGAAGGAGGATGTTGTTGGGTAGGGTGAAGAAGCCATTTGTACTCAAACTAGTATAGATGATGTAGTTGACCATGAAGAGGGGGACATTATTAACACATTCACACTACAATTGACTTATCTTGGTGAAATAATGATGAACAAAGTGATGGAAGTTGATAGGGTTGATAATCCTTGTATTTCATCCCTATTCATGGAGAATGGATCGCCTCTCACAAAGGAAACCTTGGTGGTCTCACTCCCAGGTATTGTTGAGGTGCTTCCCACACCCTTGAGATTCCAAGTCTTGACTTCCTTAGTAATGATGCTAAATGGATAGTCCTGAAGAAAAAGGTCAAAGGAGGAAATAGGGTGGATATTGGGTCATCAATGAGGGTTAGCAGACCTCTGATTAGGAAAATCTGTCAAAAGGAAACATAGAAGGATATAACACAAGGGAAACAAAAAACCCTAAAGGAAACCCAACATCATAAAAGATGAAGATCATATCCTAGAATGTGAGAGGGTTAAATATATTTAGCAAGTAGTATGAAATTAAAAAAATATCATTGACCTTAATACTGACATGATTCTTTTATTGGAAGTAAAAATCACTAAAAAAGTTTTGTCTAGAGTTGCTACTTACATTTGGCTAGGTGCTAAATTTTCTTATACTGATGCTAATGGTGCTTCTAGTGGCATTTCCATATTGTGGAACCTAGACAAGGTGGTGGGATCAATTACTTGCATTAATACCCATTTTGTGGTCACGAGTTTCTCCTCGAAAGCTAGTAGTTGGAATTTCTTCAACTTCTATGCCCAAAAACACTTGAAATGGCAGACTGGCTATCTAGGACAAGGCTACTAAAGTGGTTGAGACCATGAGATAAGGAAAAAAATTATGCATAGAAGATTTTAACACCCCTCAATATCCTTCAGAGAAAATGAGGGGCTTGGAAAACTTTTTTGATAACATGCAAGACTTGGAGGGCTTCCTTAGAAGGAATGATTTAATTGATATTGATCTACAAAGTCTTTCTTTCACTTGGTCTAATAATAGATTGGGGAAAATTTTGATTCAGGTTAGACTTGATAGGGCACTTATCTCTTTTGGTTGGGATATTCTTCAACATTATTCCTTAAAGGCAAATCTAAGGACCATATCAAATCACTTTATGATGGTTTTCTCCTAGTCGTAGAATTAGCCTAATAGATGAAGGCCCTTTAGGGACAAGATCATTCGGAACTCACGTAGAGAGTTTAGAGATTGTATTGCATGGTGGTGCAAGGATCCAGTGTAAGGAACAACTATGTTTTGCATTGCTAAAAAACTTGAAAGAATCTGAAAAGAGTTGAGAGAGTGGAGAAAATCTTGATCTAGAAACATTTCCAAATAGAATAAAGCAATTGAAAAGAATTTAAAATCCCTCTAGAACAACCTATTTCAAGGAAATGCTAATGTTGAGTAGTAGGAGGAGGGGAGGGGATGTCAAAACTAATCGACGACCGTCTTGAATCGAGAGGAATTTTCTTGGAAATAGAGATCTATCATTTAGTGGTTGGAGGAGGGTGACCAAAATATGACCTTTTTCCATAGATTAATGTCAAAAAGAAAAGAGAAAAACACTATAAAGATGTTGGTGGACAATAGTGGATAGGAGATTAATGATATGGAGGAGATAGAAGGTAAATCCAATATTTATTTCTAAGAGATCTACAACCCCCTTTCTATCTAGGTCAACAGTAACTTGTAAAATGACATTTTGAGGTCATTTTATCTATTGGTGAATAACCAACTGAATGAAGACATGACTAATAAGGTCAAGAAGGAGGAATTCAGAAAACCTATGTTCAACATGGATAAATACAAAGTCCCTAGTCCTGATGGTTTTCCCCAACATTTTTTTCAAGAATTATGGGATATTGTTAAGTATGATGTGATCCATTTCACTAGAGACTTTGTTAGAATGGGAAAACTATTGAAGGAACTCAATCAAACTTTCATTATTCGTGTTCCTAAGATTGGTAATCCTAGACATCTGGAATAATTTAGACCTATTAGCCTTTGCAACATGATTTATAATGTCCTTGCCAAGATTTTCTTTATAAGTTTATAGGAGCCTATCAGAATGGTTTCATTCTAGGGAGCTAGATTCTTGATGCAGTCATAACCATACATGAGGTAATCCACTCTATGGATAGGAGAAAGAACCCAACTATGGCTCTTAAATTGGATATTTCCAAAGCTTATTATAAGGTTAGGAGGGATTTTTTTTTTCTATCCTCTCTAAACTTGGATTCAATGATAATGTTATCAAAATTATCAAAAATGTGGTTAATACTATCATCTTTTCAATGCTTGTTAATTAGACTCCTGGCAGTTTTTTTTCTTCTACCTAATTTTTGCACCAAGGTGACCATTATTAACCTACCTATTTATCATTATGGAAAATATTCTAAGCAAGAATTTAGTGTCCACCAATTCTGGAAGAATAAAAAGTGTTAGACTTGCATCGTTGTGTCCTCCAAAAATTATTTAGCAATTTGTTGATGATGCCTTCTTATTTGGAATGCTCTGTCCATAAAGCTAGGGAGTGGAAAGCTATCCCAAATAATTATGCTAAGGCCTCTGGAAAATGCATAAATTATTAGAAAAGAAAATTGTATTTCTTCAACATTGTTGCTAGCCTAAGAGAAAAGGTGACTAGAATTCTAAAATGTTAGGAGGTATTTCTCTCGAACACTTATCTTGGTCTCCCGCTCATAATTAAAATGGTTTCCAATTAGTTTTTGAATGGTCTCATTAAATGCTTCTAGAGAAGGATGGTAGGATGGAAAGGAAAGATTTTGAACAATGCGGGGAAATTCATACTTCTCTCAGCTTCTTTGTAGGGCATCCCAGTGTGCTTCCTTTTTATTTTCAAACTTCTTGGCAGATTTAGCAACATTCTTGAAACAATAGAAACATAATTTCTAATGGTCCAGCACTAAAGAGTGTTCTAGGATGAGTTTGGTAAGATGGAAACAAGTCTGTCATCCTAAGGCTCTTAGAGGTTTAAATATAAGAAGGATAGGACATATGAATAAGACCTTCTTGACAAAAAATTGTTGGAGGTTGATGAATTCTTTGGGTAACTATTGCAACATTGTGAGGGCCAAGTACCTTGGAGGGGAATCATTTCATCATGCCCTACATACCTAGGCTCTCCCCTAGGGATCTAAAATTTGGAACGATGTGTTGTGCACCCTAAAAATTCTAAAGATGGGTTATCATTGGGTTGTAGAGAATGGTGACACCATTTATTTATGTGCAAGTGGATGTCTCCAAGATAACCCACTCATGCACACTAAGTTACCACCTTTCCATGAGACTTGCACTAGAGTGAATGATTCTTTGGCTCGCAAGTATATCACCCTAGATCATCAATGGATTAGAATTCAGCACTAGGAACCTACTCAGATGGGTCTTGCCATGTAACTACAAAATATCCTACACTGTTATAGGATCCCTCTCATCCCAGTAGAAGAATCCTTGGTTTGGAAGCTTACCCTCTCAGGTGATTTCATAGTAAAGTCAATTTATCTTTGTTGCCTCAGGGCTAGGGTGGACCAGTGAGATTGGATAAAGGTCTGGCACCCATGGATCCTACCAAAGTTTTATTTTTGGTGGATAACATTACATGGGTGTATCCTCATTGTGGATAATCTCTGTAAAGGAGAGGATGCTAGCTAGCTAATTTTTGTGTCTTATGTTTTTAGGATGTGGAATCTATTCCATACCTTCTTATCCACTTCCCTTTTTCCTCAGAGGTGTAGAGGAAGGTACTTTCCTTATGGTGGGTCCAGCGATGTGCTAATGAAGGACTGTAGAAATTTGTTCACTAGAATGGTCCATCTTTCCACCCTTACCTAGGCAATAATCCCTCCTTATGTTTCATGGAAAATTTGGAAGGATCACAATAATAGAATATTCAAGGATAAAGAAACTACTAGTTTGGGGGTGGCTCAATAGGTTATCAAGCTCCTAAAGGAATGTAGTGGGATCTAATAGTGGAAACTCCTGGATAGACATGATATGAAGTGGGCCCAATGGTGACATAGTTTGACAACTCCAAAACTTTGGCTAAGAGGAGAATGGCACAACACCCCCTCAGATAGATGGATTAAGCTTAATTCAGATGGCTTAGCCATGATGGGAAGTACTATTGTTGGGGATGTCTTATGTAATTGTATGGGGAAAATGGTGGTTGCCTTTTTGTGGAAACTATGGGGGAGGCTTAAATAATGAAGTGGAAGCCTTGGCACATTTATAGGGAATGAGAATTGTGAGAAAATGTGGAATTAATAGGTTGGCAATTGAGGGGGATTTTATGTTAATTATTAAAATTGTTAAAGGAGAAGGTTAGAGTAGCAAGGAAATCAATGTAATAATTGATGAAATTTATAAGTTAATGGAGGTGTATCAAGAAACCCATGTAGACCACATTTACCATGAAGGAAATAGTGTGGTGGATGAGATGGTTGAATCTGGCCATAGTGTCATGCAACTAATCAAATGGGAGGACATCAACCTAATACCACCATCAACTCAAGTGATGATGGAATGTGAGTGTACTTCTCACAACACTAGATAAATCATTATACCAAGTGGCACATCTTCAATTATCTATGTGGATGAGAAGGAAAGTGGGCATCCTTTTATAAAGTTTCCCTTTGGCAAGATTTTATATGTATACACTTTTATGATCTCTTGCCACAAGGTATAATTATTTCCACAAAAGGATGAAGGTTGTGGATTTTCCTAGATACAAAAAATGACAGAAAAGGATAATAATGACACTTTGTTCATACCCCACTCCAACTATAGCTGGCATCGCATGATTATGAAAGGAAATGGACTATTAACATGTGCCATGGAGAGAGGTTTTTTGGGCTTTGGGAAAACTTGTGGTCTTATGATGGCTTTTTGTTGTCTTTAGATTTTCAACTTGGGTATATTTTATTTAACTTATGAAGGCTACCTTACTTACAACAAGGCAATGTCATAAAATTTAAAGGAGTTGGTGGTTGAGCTAGGTGGTAGTATGAGCACCAGTGATTGTATTGAACCTACATGAGTGGAGACTTGCATCCGCAAGAGTAAAGTGATGATTGTTTATCTGCGTGAGGGTGGCTTATTACCTTTTATTGAAGGGATGATAAAACATGAGAAGAACATCTTGATGTAGTATTTCAACTCCTAGAATGATAGAAATGAGACCATGGCATTGAGTCAAGTGAATATAAAAATGATGATGTAATTGTCATTGTTTCCTAACTTTTCAAAACTTGCAATGATGTGATAACCTAGGTTGTAAACATAGAGAAATTAGTGACTAGGTGACATAAGGATTGATTAGGTTGTAAATTAGAAAGTTTCAAAGTGGGGTATATGCAATTCATTGCTAACAAGCAAGTTATGAGCAATTGATATTTAGATAATGGACATTGCACTTAATTTGTATAAGTTAGTATAAGTGACTAAGATATCTCATTACACTTAATGTTTTGGGCAAGATATAAAAGTTATATACGAAGGCAAAATTTTGTTTGACATTGTACAATGTAAAGTATTGAAAAGGCAAATGACATAAGTAAGACTTCTGTCACATAGTTGTTTAAAGGAGATACCTTTGGTGATCGACATTTGATAAATTTCAAATATCATTTTTAAGTTACATTATTTTGTAATCCTAAGCTCATCAAGCTTGGACACGACCCGAGCCATGCTAGTGCATCATTGAAGAAAACATTATAGTTGGTGATAAATATTTCAGATATTTTGAAGAATGGATAATTTTTGTGAAGAGATGTTGAGATAATTTGTTATGTAGATCATAAGGGATAATAAGGAGAAGGTTGTCCTTCAACAAGTATCCTCTTTCTTTCTTTCCTACCCAAACATTCTTTATTCTTTCAATTTAGTGCTTAACGTTTCTTTGATTAAAAAGGTGACATGTTATGTTTATGTATTTATAATGTACTAGAAGTATAAATGTTTTGGTACATTCTAGGTGTTGCATATCCACTTAGACAACATTCTCACTACTTTGAATTCCATTCAAATAAGAATGTTCATATATATGTATATGGTTGCCTCTAACTATGACCAACATCTCAGAGCATTGTTTTCTTTCTTTCTAATTTTCATCCATATGCATTGGCATGACTTGAGTTGTTTATCTATTTGCAGACTTAAAATAATATCAGTTGGGTCTACTCTTCATATTAATCTAGTTATAGTAGTTGTAATGTATTATTAATATTAAGAAATCTTTAGTATTATCATTTCTGAGCTTTTCACTGTTTCTCTAGTGTGTTTCCATTCAACCTTCACGTTTACGCATGGACCGCACGCTAACTCAGATGAAATGAAATCAAGAATCTGTCTATTTACTGACTTAGAATATTATGTCATCTATCGAGTTTCACATCACACTGTATTTAGCTTAGCGCTTTCCAATGTCCAATTACGCTACACCATGGAAATTGCCTGCGTAAGTACACAGTCCTATAAATTCCTTCACTTCAGAGTCCTATAAATTCCTTCACTTCTTTTAATTTATCGCTCAGATGGGTTCCATCGCCCTTTTAAAATTGTTAAAACTGACTAGTTTAAACAATGAAAGCTGGCGGAAACTTCATTGTGGAACTCATCGTATTGATTAAAATTCGTTTCTCGTAATGGCCGACAGATAGGTAGGTAGAGTCTAGTTTTCTTTCTTCATTTATTATCTTATTCTCAGTTCTTATCTTTGATGCTGCGTTCAAGTGACTTGATTTCTTTGATTTCTTTGTTCTATTTAGATCTATTAGTTCTGTGTATTTTTATAATCATAGACTGGTTGGATGCAATCCAAGTTCTTTCCTTGCCAGGTTCCATAATGCTTATAATAATACGTTCCCTACAGCACCACTTTCCTACCGAGCTGCGTCCAGTTGTGGCCGACGGCCAGTCGCTTTCAAGTGGACCATTTCGCTAAGACTGACTGGTGTGCCTAGGCTTGCATTTTATTGATTCTTTTGATTTTTTCGCCGTCTGAAGTTCTTGCCCTTGCCGTGTTGAGTTTACTTGTCAACTTCTCGACACGTCACACCTCCACCCACGTTTCTCGGAAGATGAGTTGTCAGTCACATGAGTCGCATTCCTCACTGCCGCCACCTATTACGAGTCCCGTTGAACTGGGCCGGTTCACGTATCCAGGCACGAATTTCCTTCATATCTATGAGTGTCTCCATGCCATGCCATCATCATAGATCATTCACATGCTGTACCTACCTTCTCTGTCGCCCGTGGCTATACAGCCACGAAAATGCACTTCTTTTACATTGTTTTTCTAACTTTTTAAAAAATTAACTGAGTCCTCTCCTTCGTATGGAAGTGCATTTTCGTGGCTGTATAGACGTTGCCTTCTCTGTCTACAGCATCAAATCACACTTTACAAACATAAACATTGGAGATTTTTGTACTGCTCCCGAGGTCATTGCAGTGAAACTTATTTTACCCAAGTTCAGTATAAGTAGATTGTATAAAATTCATTTTAGTATCAAATAATTCTTAGTGATTTGCATAAATTTTTTTATATCTAATTCTATTATATTATTGTACTTGTCGTAGGTTAGTACTATTACATTCAGTTTTTCCAAAATTCAATTAGTTTAAACTCAAAATTATTTAAGTTGAGAGAATATACATTGAAATGTAAATTTTTTAAAACTATTATATCTAGCTAATTTTAAAATTTATACATTATAATTTTTCTTTAATTTTTACAATAATTTTATTATATTGAATAAACTTTAATAAAAATATACTACATATTAGTAATTATATTCAATAAAATCAATACAAATTACTATAAAGTAAGTAATTATACATAAATAAATAGATAAACAACAATCTATAACTCTTTTTTAATGTAATTGATGTTAAAAATCTAGAACAAATATAATTTTATCCATGTAATTTTTATTTAAAATATTAATTTTTAAAGCACTTATAAGAATTTTACTTCTAACTAAAATTTTAATATCATAAAATTAATATCTCAAATCCATAATCATTTAATAAACTGTAATGATTATATTAACAAACTATAATGATTATATGAACAAATACATTGAGTTAAATATAAAATTAAGTTAAATATTGAAAATGATGAATTTCATTTTATAGTTTTCTTTATCTCCATTTTGTATTGTTATTATTTAATTTAGATGAACAAAACACTAATATATTTTCCAATATAATGTTCAATAACATCCACATTTAATATACTAGGTTATATAAAAATAAAAAATTTATTGTTATTATTTAATTAACATGAATAAAAACCTAACTTATTTTCTCAGCTAATATTCAATAACATCTACATTTAATATATTAGTTTAGATAAAAATAAATTACTTTTTTCTAAGTAGATAAAAATAATTTTAAAACTAAATATACAAAGATATTTTATTTTATTATTATTATTTTTATTGGTAAACGACTGAGGCCTTGAATGATTTTATTAAATAAAATAAAATTACATCATCTTAACTCCGTTCAAATGGGCACTGGTAGGAAATAACAGAGAAGAGAACCTCCAATCTCGCCTAGGACATAAGTCCTATATAATTATATCTTAAAAGGGGCATACCCTAGTCGAAACATAACCTATTATATTGGATTTCAAGTTACATAATAGTCATGATAAAATTTGAAATACATCATAGCGAGGGGCATACCCCTATCAATAAAATATCTGTTATGAGTAATAACTTCCAATGGTAATAACCAAAAAAGAACTCTGATGTCCAAGACTACCTCTAGGCACATAAAACTTGAATGATCAGCATAGTTAATATATAGATAGCAATCATTGAAAATCCATCTAAAAGGAACTCGAATAAAGAGTCTTGTACTCAAAAGAAGAAGGTTAGTAAAATACAAACAAAGTACTGAATTATCACCATATCTTGAAACCTAAGTAAAACAAAAATAGAGTGCAAAAGATCTTCTAAAGAAAATGCTCAAGCTACATCAATTGAAGTCCTAACTTCTTATAGAGTTCTCTAGAAGAGTGAAGGACTGGTAGAGATTGAATTTGGCTAACCCTTTCTGCCAGTATCCCATTTGTATTCCAACTATCAATCAGAACTGTATTGCCAAACCAACTTCACTAAATATGGATAAAACTATCAATCAAGACTACCTTCTTTCTACTAATTTTAGAACTAGCCGTTGGGATCACCTATAAGGTTTTAGCTCTAAAAATTGATCTAGAATACCAAACTGGCCCATTACCAAGCCCTAGAATATTAAAGACAAACCTACTCTGAGGATTTGAACAAAATAATCTAATCTATTAACTATCAGTTAATATGTGGCTAGGAGATGGAGTTGTAACCCTTCTTTTGAATGGCTTGAGGACAATTCTTAGCTTAAACAGTTACATACTCATCAAATCTAAAATTACATAACACTTACCTACCTACCGAGAATTACTATAATGAGACACGGTCTTGTAGTGTTTGAATTCAAATCCCATCTCAAAGAGGTAAATAGAGTAAAGACATCAAGACATAATGCTAGAAAAGAATACTGAATATTAACTTAAATTCAAATTTAAAAGATCATACAGATGTGAAGGAGGTAATGCTTCAATACAGCCATTAGAAAT